>JAMKCH010050751.1:0-11185 GCA_023653785.1 Ophioderma brevispina
TATAGGTACAATACACAATTTTGCCCATGCATGCTTGTGAAATATATACCCTTTCAGTATTTTCATTCAGATAAAATACCGTGCCAACAAATATAGCAGGGCATAGTTAAAAGAGAGGTCGCCCTACTCCTATCCAAACTTGTCAAAGGATCCTTCACTGTTTTGGATCTTTCCAGCGACATGTACATTTTGCATCTTTCGCGATCTACACCACACATGTACGCTTAATTCATGAATAAATTCCACTCACAGGAGCCGGGGTTCCGGTGTGCTCAAAGGTATCAAAATCAAGGGTAGTATTTGATATAAAGCGATTACCAGGATGCAAAACACAAGGGCTACTAAAGCAGCAACGCTGGTGGTAATATATCCAAAATATTACACTTGAAGTCAATGTGGAACATTTGTCTTTGCATTCCTTAATTAAATTCCCTGATCGATCTGTGCTTTCCGAAACGGGTCGATGTTCATTCAAATGTGTTGTCCTCAAAGTAGGAGATGGGGATTCTGTATCTATATGGTTTGTATTAACGGGGAAATATTTCCCTACAATTGATAACAGGTTCCGATATTATCGGCACGTCTGACAGGCTTCTTTAGGGAAGGTGGATTGGTAATCTACATGTAAACACTGCATATGAAGGCCCTTTCTTGGATCCAAGAGGAGATCCACGAAGACTTTAACCGTCACGTGTATACTTCACCATCTTAGCTCATCCGTGGTGTTACCACTCTTCTCCACGCAACAGAAACCGGTGTGATTACCTTTCCGAAATCAAGTAAAAAACTTAGTTTGGATGACCTGCTTCAAGATGGTTTCTCAAACACATTCGGGACTTTCAGGTGTTGGAAATATAAGAAGCTGATTTCCACTGACCTCTTGCAATTGGGTAACCTCATAAAGACTGACAATCTTGCATTGATACAACCCAGCGTCCATTCCTGCTGGTTGCTGACATAATCGAAAAAGGTACACAAATGTGCCAATCTATAAGCTGTCTAAGGCTAGGCATATGCGTGCATCAGTGCTCCATGATCGAGTATGTTCCATCAATTGAAATCATTGGGGAGGTTCACCTGGCACTGTTCTGAATATCTGCAAGTCTCTCCTTCGCGATATCTTGGCAGATGACAATAACAGATAGGATCCCAGGTTCATTACAACTGGTTTACAGGAGCGTACCGTTATGCAGTCTCACCAATGGACGTTAAATGAATTTATGGACAGGCAGTAACAGGGTAAATGGTTGAAAACTATGTATTACGCCAAGAAACTCACACAGTTGTTCTCTTATTGTCTTGTGTCATCAATGACTACAGTATTTTCCAGAAACTGATTTTTAATCTTGCGATAAGGAATACGGGTAGTGCATTCTGAATGTTGGTACCTCTCTCACTGAGTTTTGCTCATAAACATGTTAAAATGCATTCACCGAAAAGGCAGCATGATATCACGCCTCGTACTTAAAATGTGGTGTTGCGTTTTTCCCAGCCATACATAGTAAATGAAAAAGAAAAGAACTGCACTCGAAATCTCGACGATAAAACTGACCCAAGTGATCAACCTCTCCTGAGTGACGGATGGGACTACTTGTCGAGTTGAGGAGCTCTAAAGCGCGAGGGTAAAGCAAACGGGACTTAAGGACGGCAAACGAGAAAAAAATAGTATTCCCCGCAGAAAACATCTCAACAAAGTCAGCTGACAGGTGGAGATGATGAATAGAGATGACGCCCCACCTTTGGCGCGGGAAACGGTTAGGCTAAATCATATTATGTATAGAGTGGTTCCGTGAACAGATCACACAGAAATTAATGCGCGCGTTGTGACACGTAGAACACGTGAGGATAATTTACTTTGCAGGGGTCTTTTCTTCCGCCTGAAATAATGAATTAGGTAAAACTAGGGAGTGATCAGAATTGAAAGGCGTGGAGTCAGGTGCGTTAAGAAGCTGGATGGAGTGTGAAAGGCCTTATATTTACGTGTGCTATATTGCAACCCTGCCCAAGATAAAATATTTACGACATAAATTGGCTTACTTTACGTTATCCGTGCACTCAATGCAAGGCCTAGCAAAATATCAAATTTGCCCTTGAATTGTTTCTAATTGTCTCAGTTACCAAAGCTCTAACTGACATCACTTGCTCATATTCTGATTTAAATATTTCGTAATAAGGCGATGCAGATGTTAATTATTTTAAAATTAATCTTCATGGTAATCACTACAAAGATTTAATTTGTAGAAATGAGCCAAAGATGTCCTCAAAATGGTTGACAATTGATTAAATTACCGCCCAAAGTAGTAATTACCATTGTGCACGCGGGAAACTAATGGTCGTCTGTAAAATTTAGACGAAAATAAAGAATCTGAATTGTTGACTCTTCTTTACCTACATAATTCAGAAGAATATACCTTGCGGTTCAATTCAATTTACATTTAAATTGTTGGATTTACCTTTTTGATCTAACGATATACCTAGACCATGACAAAATACATTATTTTCAGAAGGATCTCGCGTTTGGAATGCCCTCCTAAAAGATTACAACATCTGGAACGTTTTGAATATTTTCAGAAAGGATTTAGCAACCCAGTTATAACCATATTGTTTCGTAAGTTGTTATTCGCACATTTTAATCACTTGCAATATATTTTTGGTTTGTATTTATCACAGCATAGCGTGTGGCATACGGATGTACTTCGTCTGCATAGCATGCCATACAGCATTACGTTATGTTACTTTATATTATGATATGACATACTATGCTTTCAGACGCGTGCCCGGGTGGCTGTGAGGGCTCTAGCCCCTCCGGGCCTTCGAGGAAAACATGAAATCCGCCTATTTTGGGCACATATAAGCCGCTCAAGCCCCCGGGATGATGGTTTCTGGGCACGCCTCTGGCTATCCTATGCTATGATGTTCTATGTTATACTATGTTATGTTATGTTATTGTTACAACGTTTCGTGGATGTCAAAGAACAGAAATACACTTTAAACACAAAACAAATGATCCTTGTACACAAAATAAATGATCTGAATTTATACATTAACGCTGTTGTAATATGAGTTTAATCAGATTGGATCAACAATTTGGTATGTCCAAAACACAATTACAATTCAATAGAGATACATTCAATGATTTTAGAGTCTTACATATAAGTCCCTTCGGATGTGACGATCTATGTCCACGATTAAAGGAAGCCTTGCAGTTCAACGATGATATGTCGTCACATTGAGGCTCCAAAATGGCAGCATGCAGGTCTTAGAAAATCCACTGGCAAAGTTCTGTATTATCTATCTGTTATTTATGCTTTCCAGCAAGGTTTCCGTATACCTAAGAATAATCAATCTTACGGGCCTCATCATGCATAAACATAGCCTAATCTGTCCAATGGAACTCATATTCATTGAATTGCATCATCCTACATTAATGATCTCAAAACATAAAACAACTTGACTCATTTCTTAAATTTAGGATTTTGGGGAATTCCGTTAATCTCTTGGATAATCTCTGTATAGACAAAAACATCTGGTTTGATTTCAATATAACATTGGGGGAATTACGTTTCAATAAAAACAAAGTACTTTCCCATAGAAATATTTTTTCAAAGAAACTTGAGGAATTAAAAACTATATTTTTAATAATAATGGAGGCTAATATAACACCCGATTCCTGTACTATGCTGCACTGTGATATGCTGGTGCGTGTTATGCTTGTATCTGTGTTATTTTACTGGTTGTGTATTATTACATCAGGAGCACTCCTCAGTTTGTTTTTTTTTTTTTCTTTTTTCTGTTGTGTTGGTTGTTGTTCATTACACATTTCTTTAACAACGAATAAAACACCTAACATGCTTCGTTGATGCTTTGGCTTTTTCGCGCTTTGTTGTCAGTGTTTGTATTAAAATGGCAAAAAAAAACTGCATCGGTGAATAGCAGTATGATTTTAAGCTTACATGGAATGTAATGCGGTTGTAAAGATCCACGGCATGGAATAATAATAATAAATAATAAACAGATATTTAGATAGGCTTAGCATTAAGAATGATCAAAGCGCGTTACATGGTCTTAAAGTACCAGCATAACTAAATAAACTTAAATACACTAAAGCTACAATCTTAAAAAAATATATACAACATACATCGTAATTAATTTGGAAAAGATTATGTTTCAATTTGCTTTGAAATGGTTTAGGTTAGGGAGACATAAGCAATTGTTGCAGGTAAACTTATTCATAAAAAATGGTGCTGAATGGCGGAAAGCTTAGTCACGTTAGATGTATATGTTCCTTTTTGGACACGAGAAGATGCTGTCAGCATGGGATCGAGATAAATTGTGTGTTGAGAGTGTGAGTATGGCATAAATAAGATTTATCACCGTAGAGTGGTTGCAGCTTCATTTTTGCTCTATATGTTAGTGTAAGGAGTTTGAAATAATCCTTCATTAACATGTAACCAGTGGAGTGTTTTAATAATGGTGTTATGTGCTCCTCGCGTTTGACTTAATAGGGTTGCAGCCAGTTTTGAATAGATTGGAGTCTCCTTTTTTCTTTTAAGTTAATACCATTAGAAGTGAGTTGCAGTAGTTCCAGTTTAGAAATTACAAGTGATCTTACAGCATGATTACATGTTTCCTCATCAATGTAGCGGCGAATACGGGCAATATTTCTGCGATGAAAATGAGTGACTTGGAAAGTGGAGAAATATGCAGGACATGGACAGATCGATCAAAGTGGACACCGAGATTACGAACAGGTGGTGATGGTACAATTGTAGTTCCGCAGAACATCAGGATACATGTGAAGCGCCTTAACGTGTTTTTGGAGCCAGCAATAAAAAATTCAGTTTGTACTAATTCAGTTGAGTTATTATATTCATTCCATCTTTATGTCTTAATGCACACTTCAGCTTGAATAATGCAGTGACACTATTTCCAGTATTTTTGATCAAATTCTGTGTAGATTGTGTGTCATCTGCATATATGTGGATAGTAAGTCCAGTTTTTTATTATTTTTTCTCCAAAAAAAACAAAAAGAAAACAAAAAAAAAAAAAAAAAAAACCCCCCCCCCCCCACCCAAAAAAAAAAAAAAAAAAAAACAAAAAAAAAAAAAAAAAAATATGAGGGTAAGTATAATAACAAAGTCCCTGGACCTACCACAGAACCTTGTGGTAGGCCAAATTCCATGGTATGGCTCTTTGAAAACTTGCCTGCAAATTAAATTATCTTATTTTACGTTTGACGTAGGTAAGATGAAACCCATCTACTCACAGTGTTTTTTAATGCCAAAGTATGTGTACCGTATATCATCTAAAATGTCAAAAAACATAGTGTCAATGCAGGCACTTAAATCCAGTAAAACAAGGTAAACGCTTGTGTCGGTCCATCGCACCAGAGCAAATCATTTTCACTTTGAGGAGGGCTGTTTCAGTGCCATGCATGGATTGGAAGCAAATTGGTGTGGATCAAGCAAGTGATTTTCAGACATGTGGGTATTACGTCTGGGCATTGCGCATTTTTCCAAAATTTTTGAAAAACATTTGATATTTGAGACAGGTCGGTAATTTTTTAGTTCGTTAGGGTCCAAGGTAGTTTTCTTGATGAGTGGCGAAACAATAGCTTGTTTCAAAGCTGTTGGAAAGGTACCAGACCTGAATGACATATTGATGATAGATGTTAAGGCAGGCAGTATTGGTGTGATGCATTGTTTAAGTAGCCATGGAATCAGCATATGGCGTATTCTGACATGTTATGTTTTGCAAACATCTAACACTTATTCTCTTTTGTATCTGTTTTTTTTCCATATTATTGTATTATGTTTATTAGTGTTTTGTGTTTTTTTTATTATAATTGCAAAATTGTATTGATATGGAGCAGTATCTACGTAATGAGTTCTTTAAAGGGTAATTTTAGCAATCTTATTGTCGCATGATCATCTTCACCTTTCAGTAAGTGTGAAAAAATACAAATTGAGGCTATGTATGCTATGTTGGCTTTCGAAGTGAGGAACTGTCAACTCTATTAGATGATAGTATTTCTTTTATTTCTGAAAAACCACCATAACCAAATCTTGAAAAATATGTGTTTTAATAGTGAAATTAACTAACGGTATTTCCACGGGATATATAATAGACAAAAACAGACCCGTACCTAACATTTTAAATAACAGCTATAACTAGCCCGAGGCAAACCAATTTTAATCAAACTCTTCTCCGCCGTTTAATTACATCTCTTGTACTGTATGCAGTATGTTATAACATGTTTAACATAGCATTCTGGTGTAATTTGTTTTGAGTCAAGGGCATAAAAGCGTTCAGCCTTCAGTACCCGCAGCTTTCAATATCAAACCTAGTGCGAAATCTTTTTTGACAGTTTGCTAGGTTTTTTTTTTTCAGTAATTAGTCGTTTAAGTCAAGTCATCAATACTGCCACATTCACATTTTGTATGCTAAATATGTCAAATCGTGTGTTGTTATTATGGTGGACAACCGAATTAGTCTTGGGACACGATGTTTAGCTGTTTAGTATCTATACTATTTTACAGCGTTAAGCTCCAGGGAGGGTACTCAACTTTATTTTGGGTAGGTATGTGCCACCCGTATTTCAAAAATTGAGGCTCCGGAGCTGATTTGAGCCCCAAAAATGGGGTCTCCGGAGCTAGATTTTTGCACAAATTTTCAGAAAATAAGCTGTGATTTCCCTCAATTTCGAAGCTACTGTTTCGAAGACAATTTGGTAGAATTTGGCTTTGGACATAACAAGTAGGGTCTTTGGAACTGAAATGGTCATAAAATGGGGGTCACTGGAACTGAAAACATGGAAAAAAGAGCCTGAAAAGGAGGGTCTTCAAGGCGGCACAAACCTAGATTATATCCCAAAGTGAGACCCCTTCCCCCTGGGCGATAAGCATGATTCTTACGAGAATAACACTGGTGATTTGTCGCCGATTTTCCTTTCCAAGAAAAATAGCCATAAAACAAGAGTTGCTCAAACAAATAACTGCATAAATGCTCTTTATTCCAATATGTTCAAGGAGACTATATCCCGTTGTCGAGAGAAACGGCGTGTTAGCATTATTGTGGCAATTTGTCATTTACAGGTTAAGTATAGAATGTAATGTGAATTTTAATTTTAGAAATAAAAGGATAGGGTGTGAAGGCATTTTACTATATGTTATAGCATAACCAACCGAGCTTGACAAAATCATGTTTTTCTAAGTAATAGAGCTAAACATAATTCCATACATCCTAAGCATCGACGGTGATATGATCGTGGCCTAAAAAGTTCTCAAACCAAAATTGAGTTGTTTGTCAATACCAAGTTAAACTCAATATAAGTCTCATTACATGCCCAAATCCTCCCAGTTTTCGCATTTTCAGGTGGAGGCGTGTGTTTTGTTTTTGTTGAATGTTTTATTTGTATGTAAAATAACGAGAAATAAACAAAAATAAAGGTTGTTGTTGTCAGACTCAAACTTACGACTGAAGTCTTATTTTATCAATTGGAAGTTCATATAAATAAAGCGTATTGTGTGTAATACCTGTTTAAGAAATAACAGCATTCCATTATTACTCAGTCACTACACATAATTTGAAAGATAATCTCATTACTCAATGAAATTGTCTGATAATTGTCTGTTAATCGGTACGAATATTTTCGTTGTGCTGCATTTACCAAAATGGCTATGAAGGGTATGGATGGAATGGACATGGAGGTACTTGACATAAACCGCCGTGGGAATCAGTGGCGCATATGTGCTGACTTAAGTGTAATTAAAAGCGCCTAACAGCTAACCCCAGGACGACATTGAAGAGGGAAAATCTTCATATTTTGGCAACCGCTTTAAGCCACTTAAAATAAAAGTGCAATTGGACATTTGGGGGAAGTCACTTTTATGCTCTTACCCCTCCCAACCGGCTAATTATTGTTTGTTGATCATAGCATGTGAAGCACTCGCAGCGAATGAAAGTGCATTTCATAAAATTACTGAATATTGTAGTAGTAGTTAGTAGTAGTAGTAGTAGTAGTAGTAGTAGTAGTAGTAGTAGTAGTAGTAGTAGTAGTAGTAGTAGTAGTAGTAGTAATAGTAGTAGTAGTAGTAGTAGTACAGCGTGTCCCAATAAAAACGCAACACTTGGTACAAGGCGCCATAAGTTTTGAACAAAAGTATATGACTACTTGCTCTTTGTTGTAAGGTATGATAAGTCTGTTAGCTAATGTCAATAAAAAGTTCATATAAAGGTAGAGTCAATATTTTTAAGATATGACCCCAGAAATCAAGTAATCCGCAGGACCTATTTTTCCAAATTAAGGCGATAGAAGCTACAAATACGACACTCTACTATATGGGGGCACAGCAACTAATATTAATCTACCACCATTTTATTTTTTAATTGATTGGTGCTAAACAAATATTAACATATTGATGCTTCCATTGGTGATAACAGCTCGTAAAGGGCATTTGATGACACTTGATAACTTATAAGATGGGATTAAGAGTATATGATTAACAAACTCAATATTTAAACATTGAATTGGAGCTAATCAATCGTCATAGTTTTGTGACAAGTGTTATCTTGACCCATAATTGAATGACACCATGAATATATTAATATTACTGCTGAGCTTTCTGTTAAAACATATGTTTTCTTTAATTAATTTCAAAAATGTAACAAACAAGTTGCAACCAACGCATTTATAATTGTACATTACTTGGAATTTGTCGATGACTTACTCAAGATTTTCTCTTATATCGTTTTTAAATGTAGATTATCGCCAAATAAATTAATGTTTTATCATTATGAGTTTATTGGTAATTATGTAAACATTTATTTGATCCAGTAGAAGTTGATCTGCAAGAAATTTGGGCAATAAAATGTTGACTGCACTCAAAATTGTATTTGCAGCTCTGTTCTTCAGTGCCACGCTTGTGGTTACTAGCTCCTTATTTTGGTAAAATGAGTCCTGCGGGTTTCTTATTTGCAGGGATCATATCTTAAATACTATTGATTCTATCACTCTGAAATTTTCAGGGTTATTAGTTAACAGTCGCTTCTTATCTTACTCTAAATAACAGATAGTCATAATGATCTTTTTTTTAAATTATGGAGGCTGGAAACAAAGTGTTGCGGTTTTTTAGGGGCGCCTACGGGCGAACCTATTAGCTGGCTTTGGAAAACTGTTCCGGCGGTCCGGTCAGTAACAAGGTGCGTGCCTTACTTGTCCGTGTTTGCGAGCACCCGAAGTACCCGACAAAAACGTTTAAATTTCTCGCTAGGTTCTATAGGTTCAGACACATTTACGATACATATTCAAAACAAAACATAGTAAACGGACCCTCTAATGCAAAAATCTCCATAGAAACCCCTTTGTTTTCCGGATAACGGTATACTAATACTAATTATCTTTCGCAGACTGTGGCACAGACTACACACTTTCGGACCGCCGTAAGGAAACTGTAGCCAAATTGGGGCTTTCTACGTTACATCACGATATATGTTACGTAGCGGATGTTCCAAATATGGTGGGAAATATATGAAGCGTGCCGAGATTACACGATGACCTAAAATTAATTTATTTCGGCATAGATTAATCAAGAGGAAGTTCTCCATTTTCCCTGCGAAATTTAAGGAATATATTTTCAAAACACTCTATGAGGGAATCCTCCACCGTAACACGCATATTGGGTCATGTCAATTGTGACCTCGAGCGGTATTCCATCACCTTGTGATCAATGGGGCCAGATTACACGAGATTAGTAAGTTCCTATGTGGCCCAGCGGTCTAAGGCGCTAAACCACCATGTATTATTTTTCCCCCGTGGTAATGGGTTCGAAATCGGTTCAAAGAAGGTTTGATTTTCATGTGTTATTTAGTTTTGGTCTTGTTTGAGCTGTTTGTTTACCAGGAAAGATGTGCCGTTGTTTTCCCTTTTTTTTCCTCCCGTTTCCTCCTTGTTCTTCTTTCTTTGACAACCTACACAGCTTAAATGGATCACGAAGTTGGGAATAAGTCGGGCCAATGAAAAAAGAATAAGGAACTGACAAATTACAACGGAAAACAAAAGAAAATAAATTTTAAACATATATAAAATACAAAATAAAAATTTCAAAAGAATTGAACACTTGAACAATGATTGAAAAACAGAAAACGCTAATTACCAATAAAAAAGAAAGACAAATAACAAATAAGATTTTAAAAGAAAAACAAATTTACTTACTTAATTAAAATACATAAAATAATATAAGCAAATTAAATTAATAACAAAAAGTTTAATGAAAACAAAAAAATTACAATGGAAACAAAAGAACTACATTTAAATATAACTAAAATCCAAAATAAAATTGCAAAAGAATTACAATTGAACAATGAGTGTAAAAACCGAAACGCGACATGACAAATAAAAAAAGAAAAGACGGAAACAAATAAGTAATTAAAAGAAAAACAAATTAAATGAGTGAAAAAAAGAAAACGCTAAATTACAATAAAAAAGAAAAAAGACAAATAACAAATAAGATTTTAAAAGACAAACAATATTACTTGAAAATTAATTAAAATACATAAAATAATATAAGCAAATTAAAGAATTAACCAATTTACTGAACAAAAAAGTTACCCATGGAACAAAAGAAAATAAATTTAAATATAAATAAATACAAAATAAAAAATCAAAAGAATTAACAATTGAACAATGAGTGAAAATAGAAAACGCTAAGTAATGACAAATAAAAAGAAAAGACGGAAACAAATAAAATTTAAAAGAAAAACAATATTAAATTAAATTAATTCAAAATACATAACAAATAATAAAGCAGATTAAATAAAAACAAAATCATTAGCCCATGTAATTGGATTGTTTAGTTTTCCGGTTGACTGGTCGAAAAGGAGGTCACTTTTTCATTATCATATTCATTATTTTCAAAATTTCAGATAAGGTTTACGTCATTGGTAGAAGATGGTGTCTAAAAAACCAATTCATATATCTAACATAACAACAGACTTTATGCAGTTGGATACTTTTAAGTATATTTCCTTCAAAAAAATCAACAATTTTTCAAGATGAATGTGTAAGCTCGATCGCAGATTATGATCAGGACATTGGTAGGGATATCTATATTGGTCATTATACCACTCATAAACCCTCAGCCACACAAATGTTAAAATGATCAGAACTATGCCTGATATTAATGAG
>JAMKCH010050752.1:0-10503 GCA_023653785.1 Ophioderma brevispina
TATGCTTGTATGATACGTAAAGATATTGAAACCTCACTATCATGGGGTAAAAATAGCAGCACTCAGATTATCACCTGCAGCTATTCACTTACAACCTTCCTTCACTCATGTGAGAATATGAAAGCTCTTGTGTTCTGGGTGGACGATATAAGGTTTTGCACCTGAACAGGTGGTCAACTTTTGCAATCAATCACCATTTTTGAAGACCACTGCCAGGCCGTTATTCTAATACTTGACATGCTACATAACAAACCTTTTTTATGCTGAGGTACATATCCCCATCTTTTCGTGAGAAGGGTTTTTTTTCCACACAGAAATTGTTTTGCCGTTGTGAAGTTACCAAGTCGAACAAGGAAATTCAATTTGCCGTGTAGTCGCTAACACCCAAGTGCATATAGCAGATGTGTTGTGTGTGCTGTTATTTGAAGAGACATAACAGGGTCATTCCATGCCAATTCAACAAATGAGTAACACCATCACCGCATGGATTTCTTTCCTTTTTGGTGTATTGACAGATATTCATGAGAACTAAATCCTAAAATTTTAGCGTCTGTAACTCTTTTCGTTTTCCACGCTACAGCAATTTTTAAATTTGAGGGGGTCATCTCAAACATGTACCGGTGTGAATTCAATATTCAGAGTGCCTAAGTAAAGAACTACACTCCATCAGATCCTTCAACTTTTGGCATCTGGATACCCTTTTGTGCAGATTGCAATAGTTGAACAAAAATGCACCTTGCTCAATTT
The DNA here is from genome assembly GCA_023653785.1 of Ophioderma brevispina. Lineage (NCBI taxonomy): Eukaryota > Metazoa > Echinodermata > Ophiuroidea > Amphilepidida > Ophiodermatidae > Ophioderma > Ophioderma brevispina. Next base: position 748 of record JAMKCH010050752.1, read on the forward strand.
AAAATAACAGGGGTCAAAAAATGGCCCAAAAAACACTCGGACCATACTTTGGGCCATAAGTCAAAAAGTAAGTGATATACTTCCAAATTTTGGGCTGGTGAAAGCTTATCTTGACTACTACCCTTGTGTACAATCTATACTTATATCAGCTTATTGGAGAGATTAGCGTTGCAAAAGCAAAAAGGTCCAACTTAACCTGACTTGAACCCCCCTAAAGTCATGTCAGACATTTTTGCACAATTCTGCTTGAATATGTTTAAGAGGGGCCCCTGCTGTGTGCAAAGTTTCAACACGGTGTCTAACTGCCATATCTAGGTAAACATCTTCAAAGAAATCTAACTTTCAACTAATTTTCAGACAAGTTCCCCATTGCAATGTACACAGGATTTTGAACTTTGCAACCTGGTATTCAAGTGCCGTTTTAAGACTTTAATCCAAAAGAATTAAAAAAAAAAAAAAAAAAACAATGAAATTGAAATCAATATATTCACCTTATTACACCGAATCTAGGTATGTCCCAAATTTCAGCTTGGTGTCTGGTGTGGGGGGGGGAAGGAATTATAATCTTTAATTATTCTAATTGAATTATATCGTAAAAGTTAACTGTGCAAGTTAATACCCCATTTGCAAAGTTCAGATTTCCTGTGGTTTCAATGGGAATTCTTTCAAAACTGATTACATGAAGTAGGGGCTTTTTGAAGACCAGTTACTTATAGAAACACTTAGACACCACAATGAACTCTTCCAAAATATTAGCAGGACACCCCTCCCCCAAACATAGTTCAGAGATTGGTGCAGAATGTCTGACATTGGTTTTAGGGGGCAGTCAAGGTCCCAATTGAAATGTTTTACTTTTTGCGACAGCTATATCTCTTCCAAGAATCTGTGATATAAGTATAAAGATTGTACACAAGGGTAGTATTTAAGATTAGCTAGCTCCCACCCAATTCGGAAGTTATTCACTATTCACTTTTTGATTATGGGCCCCCAAAGTATGGTCCGAGTGGTTTTGGAGTCAGTTTTGACCCCCTTTTATTTTAAATTGGGGCACGGTGCATTTTTCGGTTCAAATATTTGCATATCTGCAGCAAAAAGGTTATCCAGAATGCCAAGTTTGAGGATATGAGGGGTTGTTAGTCTTACTTTGCCCTTGAATATTGAATTTAACACCGGTACATGTTTTGAGGTGAAACCCCCTTTCAATTTAAAATTACGTCTAGGTGAAACGAAAAAGAGGTCAGACGCAGACCCAAACTTTAGAATTCAGTTCTCATGAATATCTTTCAATACACCCAAAAAAGAGAAATCCAGGGTGATGGTGTACTCGATTTGGGATTGGCAATTGAAGAGGCGCAACAGTGATGTGTGTCAGAGTTGACAAAGTCTGTATTATATAAATGGGCTGATTTGAAAGTCTATGCACGGCGAGCGATGGATTAAAAGTCACAAAGATCACCACCCCAGTGTGAAAAGCATTATGTTGACACGTTAAAAGAAAGTTATATTTTGTTCACATTGGATGTTTTATTTTAGTATTTCAGAAATGAATTTCTTTTTCCAGAAAATGTTAATGGTCTTGTAAAAAAAATCAGGCCGAGGCAACTGAATGTTGTATGTGTTGTGCTTCCTATCTCTCAAATAGGTTTATTCATCCCAGTCAAAATACATCTGTAGCTTGTTGGTCATCTCTGTGGCTCATTAGTGAGAGTGCCTGTCTAGGGGCAAAGACGCTGCGGTCATTATGCTCCCAGATGAAAATATTTTCATCAAACATAATTGACAAGTCCTTTCTTTATCCAGAATGTGCAGTTATATTCTGTCATGTAAGTAGAAACATAATAGTGTCACTCCATTAAACTATGTATATTTTTGCAATTATAAATGTAGGGTGTTATTGAAATGGATGTGAAATGAGAAAGAAATTTTCAACCGTTTACGATCTTGAAAGATTTTATATTTTTGTAAAAGCATTATCTGATAGAAATAAAATTATGAATTTCTTAAAAACCGAAAAAATACAAGTACTGTGACTCTCTCATTGTTTAACAATGAATCATATTCAAACTCATATATCTGACTTTGACATTAAAAAATTGGATTGATTAAGTTCAATTAATTGGGTCGTCGAGCTATGAGTTCAAAAATGTTGGGAGAGACGCATCGAGCCCAATATTAAAATCATTGAGACCGAGACAATTAAGATGGCGTAAATCATCCAATTTTATATTATTCAGGTTTTGGATTTTCTGATATATTTTCCACACACTTGGATCTCAAAAATCATAATGACAAATTATGCCTACCATTTTGTGACATTCAGATTCCATTGAGAATATGCGACAAGAAATCTTGATTATTTATATGGTCTCTTAAATAGGAATTTAACCCCTTGACGCAGCGGTGGCGGCCAAGCCACATTCACATAGCGACCCGCCCCCAAAATAATCAAAAAAATTACGCAATACGGAGTGCAAACAAACCAAACTAATTTGGGTGCTTTAATGTTGGTGGTCATGATGACCCACATACGTCCTCATCCTCGTCTGTTGTTCATACAAAAAAAATCCATTAAATAAACCCTTACAGGAGAGTTGATATTCAACTCCAACGTTTTGGAATGAGAAAATATTCACTGAAAACATAAAAATTTCAGAATTTTTCAACAAAGATCTCGCTTTTATGTGTTAAACCAATGGCGACGTACAAAAATTTGGTTTTGGGCTGCCCGCCCCTGCTCTAAAGTGCCGGGCATAATATTACACCCTGCATAGTGCCAAACTTACCACTGTGTGCGGAGGTGTAAGTACACTGTTAAGCAATAACAGCACCATTTTGTTTGAAGAGTTGCCCCCAAATTTCCGGACATTTTTGAGATTTTGCACACTTCATGGTAATTGACAAGTAAACAATACCTGTGAATGGTAGAGCTCCAAAACTCTAATGTGTCGCAAAAAAAAGAAAAGAAGGATTTTTGTAATTAGGCATAATTAATATCGGAGATCTCAAATAATAATTCGACTGAGAGGTGACATGTCCTTTCAATATGAAATTCAGCAGGAAAGTGAAGCCATGTACGTGTCTACGGTCAAATCCATTAGTTGTTCAGTCGGTTCAGAAAAGTCAATACAGATTATTTTCCTGAGGTGACATATTTCCTCATGGACGGAGATAAATTTGGCGTTTTCCACCGCCACCATAAAATTTCAATCGGGGGTGATCTTGATTCTAATTTACAAAAGCCCTTTTTATGACAAATACGCATTTTTGAGCATACCACTCGTAGGTATAGCTTACAGGCAATTACCAACACTACTGTACAAATATATCAAATTTTGAAAGGGGTGCCTCAAAACTGTGCTGTATTATCTTTAAACCCTCATCTCACTGAAGGGGTGGTTACCATCCCCCTTCAGATTTTTTTCATGCCTTGCTAGAAGAAACCCTTTTTGGTGCCAAATTAAGTAATTTATCAATTGATATTTACACTCCTTTCGTGCAAAAAAACAAACATCACCGGGGTATATGTAAGATTACGGGTGATCCAAAAGTGATGGATGGGGGGGGGGAGGTGGAGAGAAGTACCCCAACATGCCAAGTATGCGCACAAAAAAGTATACCAAAATGAGTTCCCACATGCATGGAATTACATCCAGATTGCCAATCATAAAGTTGCATGTCAGCAAAACCGTTCCATAGTACACAGTATAGATGGGAAGAAAATTCCATTTTGTTCACCAAACAAGTTAGGAATATCCGATTTTACACACGTTTTTTGCTTATAACAATGATGATGGTGCCTCATTAATTGCTTGTTAAAGGACTATAGTATGTCATTTTGATCATGGCATTCAAAATTGTTATCTAATTGGTTGCTTTTGATTGTTTTGATAAAACATCTGAGTGGATCAGGCCGGGGGGGGGCACTCCCTACAAATAGGTTGACGCGATGTGCGGCATTATTGACTCCCTTTTTTAAACATCTGTCAATGGAAAGACCCCTTTTTTTAACCTGTCACTTAGAAAGGACCCCCTTTTTTAAAGATGCAACAAGCGATTTTGAGGCACCCAAAAAAAATCGTGTGTCATTTCATATAGATAGGAATTTTGCATTCTGCTCCTATACGAAATTAGAAATTTCACAACCTTTGTACCAAAGAAACATTTCTCAGCTTAATCCTTTCAGAGGGGGAAGTTGATGGAAAAGCTGACATCAAGGCATAAATGGGCCATTTCGGTCCACGGTTTTGACCAAAAAACCGGTGATTTTGATTCAAACCAATATGCTGTTTGTCACGTAACAAAAGCTGTTATTCCGTTTTACATATTCTAAGCCTAACCAAAAATAATGTATTACACTTTCACTTGATTGGTCCACTTGATTGGGGGGCAAATAAAGTTTAGTCACGTTGTGACCATCATTGCAGATGAGTCACACCTGACCAACTCTTTGGGGGGCAACCATGACAAAATAACCAATCTTACAAAAGTGGAAACATTTATTTTTGGTTAGGTTTGGACTGAAGGTTATTAATAATGTAAAAAGTAATAAACAGATTGGTTACGTTGAACAAAACAGCATTGGGCGAAAGTAGAAAATCACGGTTTTGGTCACCAAACGTGACCGACAAGAATGGACCCTAATCAGTCCTTTCGATTTTTTTTTTTAGGGACACCGATGTGTGAAATATCTCGTTGCACCTTTAACCTGTCACTGAAAGACCCCCCTATTTTACTTTAGTGATGCCTCCATTGTTAATAAAATGTCACTGATGACCTCCTTATCTATTTCATGCTCTCACAGAAAGCCCCTCTTGTTCACTGATAGAAAACTGCAGCATATGGTGCCCTCACTGAATGCCCCTTTTTTCACAAAATTGTGAGGGCTGTGATTGACCCCCGTTTTGCATCATCCTCACAATTGACCCCCTTTTTTCCTAAAGTTCCTCAGCGAATGCCCCCTACTTTGAAAGTCCAATCCGCACATCCCCATCACTTTCATTAGGCATATGAGTGCCCCCCAATCCGGGTGTCAGGCTTGTTGCAAAACGATATGTTTTCTTATTATATAGTGGATTTTTTTTCTCTTGCAGATGGGGTGTCCCAAATGCATGGGTATTAATTATCCCCCGGCCTAAAAGGGCATGGGGGATTTAGTCATAGCAAAATCTGTATTCTGTCAACTCTCCACTCTGTAACCATAGACTCTGACCTGATCTAGATGACACTTGCAACCACAGGACTTTAGTATCTATGTACTTCTGCTGGACAGACAGGTCTGTAAACCAAAGGTCAATGCATACTAGTTTCAGCAGGATTGTCAGACTTTTCCACTTTCCCAGAAATAAATGTGCAAACCTTTCTCTTACTCTCTCTACCAACATAGGCGTAATCCGGGGGGATGGGGTGGGAATATCACCCCAATATTTTGATGAGGGGGGATGGTCAAGGGGATCACCCCCCCCCCCAAGGTGATGCTGCTCATGCTCTTTTTTGACCAAAATAACCTCTTAATTTTACCAGTAATGTTTAAAAATTATAATTTCGCGCGCTTTGCGCGCATGTGTTTCTAATTGCAAATTACAATTAGGATTTAGATTCTAAATGGCAAAATTTTTAGCCGCCGCTTCGCGCGCACATGTGCTAGTAAGGAATCTTTTCAGCCACCCTGTTTCATTCATAAATTTCTCAACCCACCCCCCCCCCACTGTCAAAAAGAATTTACGCCACTGCTACCAAGTTTTCTGCTCTCATTCCCCAGGATAATGTTCAAAGTCTCTCTTGACATTCTCACTGCTTTTCATAGAAGGTTATCCAAATTGACGAAACCTTGGTATGTGGGTTTCGGATATGCGGTTTGTGTGCATATGTATAGTATTCACAAAGAAGTTAGTCCAGGACCAAGTCCTACATGGTAGGACTAAACCGTGGACTAACTTTAGTCTAGGACCGGTCTAGGACTTAATATCGGAATAAAAAAGTCCTTCTGTACGCTTTAAGCCACTGCACACGGTCCAACAAGTGCGACCACCAACTCGATCTCTCCTTGACATCACTACACAGAGGTATAGAATATAAGTACTTCAAAAAATGCATTTGCTTTTGCATAATGTGCTAGCAGTGGCCTTACAGCTGACTGATCAGATTAGACTGTCCACTGCAATATTTAAAGGGGCATTTCGTGATCACAAACCTCGTGTCCCCCCCCCACGATTAAAAGTGGAGATTTTTATATTACCTGCACCGTTAGCCTATGTAATGCATTGTTGTACCAAAAAAACATCTTACATGCCAAATTCGGTCGTATCTTTAAAGGAGAACCTACTAAGAAAAAAAATTAACAAATACGCCTAAAAAAATATTATTTGACACATACGAGTGGGTTCATGGAAAAACGGAATATACTAACCATAAAACTGAAGTAAAAATATTTGTCTGACCACGCGCTACTTGTGAAATTCGGCTAGTGTATGTGGGATAGTATATGTGTAAATGCGATACTGACGGCACAGTGGTCATACAACATTCTCACCCAAGTGGACGCTTCATAATATGTCTTCTATGGCATTGTATGACGCAAACGTGCCAGACGTATCGCATAACACGTTATACAATAGCGCCAATTTAAATATCGCCATGGTCAGACCAGATGGTTTTTATTCAGGGTTATGGTTAATATAATTACGTTTTTGCGATGAAACCAATCGATATGGGGTCAATAATTCTTTTATAGAGTATTTGTATAATATATTCGTTGTGCGTGTTCTCCTTTTTAGAATTTGCAATTTTGTATTTTCTGTCCGTAAACAGACAGAAGTACAGCACAGTGGCTATGCGACCGTGGCGGAAACAAGCATTTGCTCATAACACCAAAACCGCAGATCGATTCGGGGATCAACTCAAGTTTTGTTGAATAAGCTTGTATCAAGGATATCTAGGAACCATGAATAAAACAGAAGGTGCTGGAATCACGAAATACACCTTTAAAACTACAAGATGAATGAAAGGTTCCTCTTATCAAATACCCAAACAATAAAAAAAATGTATTTTATTATTCGTTCAATCGCCATGGCCGCCGGAAAAAAAAATCAAATCGGTATAAGTGCCATCGGTCTATTTTTTAGTTATGACCGTGCAAGTAAAGTCCGCGATGTGATGGACTAATAGAGACACCACCCTACAGCATGGCAGCTGGCGGCACGTTGAGGTTGTGTAAACTCGATTTGTGATTGCATAATCGGTACACGCCCCAGTGATATTACGCTCCGATTTGATAATAGGGACACACCACAGTCACAGCGCTGATTTTTCGGAACCCTAAGCCAGGTGCTGCAGCGCTAACACCTTGCCGTGTACAGTCAAGGAGGATTAGACTACTCGAAAGACATTAAGATGGATTGAAACGTATTCTATAGATTCTGTAGTTTAGTACTTAACGATCTTGATATCAAGATTCGATGTGGAACTACAAAATCCATTAGTGGGAATTAGGATGAATCTCAAGCAAAAATACAACAAAGTTACGAATTACAGTATTCTATAAATGCGCCTAAATAGGGCCCGTCTGTTTCACATCAATAAAAACACAAGCAAGATTGTATAATCTGATCTTTATTAATAGGTTTAAGGTAACATATCACCTTTGCACTTGCCTAAAAAGACCCCAAGGCGGCCATATTAATGAGGGGACGAATCAAAAATTTCTTAGCTTTTTTCATGACGAAACATGAATTAATTTTGCATAAAAGAACCAGAATGACAAAACTTATCTAGACATTCTGAAAATGACACACATTTTTAATATTTAGATAATTTCATCCTATTTGTCACTTAAAAGGACCAAACTGGACACGCCATGCAGTCAGAACAATTTGATTCATTAAAAAAGATGTGAATTTTACCAACGATTGATGGTCTAAAATATGTGTCAGAACAGAGCTAGTGTTTCGTGCATGAACCGCATGATACCAAAACAGAAGGTTACACTATCAAAATTAAGCATAGCAGAAATGTAGCTGATGAGATTACCCAAAGATCAAATAATTTGCTCACAGTTAATCGAAATGCGTCCTACGATAGCTTTTTAAGTATCTCAAAATCTAGAACTCTATGTCTTTTCCTACCCAGGAATCAATTGGTGTTTTCGCTGGATTTGCTAAAACAAACATCCATAAGTCTATGTACCCGTCTTTGCAACAAAGACACAGCTGTATCTTGTCTAAAATAAATGATATTTTATCCATAAGACAAGCGTCCAGTTTTCCTTTTAATTGGTTCCCTTTAAACAAAGCCTTCTGCTGGCTTGAACGGAGATTGCGTAACTCTATCGGGTACACTTTGTTAGTCCGACACGTCGATAGTCCGACACGTCCGCTAGTCCGCAACGTCGCTAGTCCGAACACAGAAAATTCCTATCTTTAGGGGTGCGTCAGTCCGAAAACCATTTTGGGTTCGCTAGTCCGAAAAAAAAAGGTTCGCTAGTCCGAATATGAAAACATGTCATCAGTCCGAACATGCGCTAGTCCGAATTTAATCTGAAAAGCAACTGCGCCTAGTCCGAAATTATATTAGGACTGGCGCATTGTTTTATTTCACTGCATGAAAAACACTTCGTTAGTCCGAATTTGAAATGGGTGCGTTAGTCCGAACTGAAAACACTTCGTTAGTCCGAAAATGTATTCGGACTAACGAAGATATTTTATTAACAGGTTTAATAAACACTGCGCTAGTCCGAATCTGAAAAAAGCACTGCGCTAGTCGACTGAAAAGCACTGCGTTGAGTCCCGATATTTTTCGACTAGCGCCATTCTTTTCAGTTTCGGACTAACGCAGTGCTTTCAGATTCGGTTTAGCACATTGATTTAATGATTTGAGTATAAGGTGCGGTATTTACCATATTCAACTTACATGTTGTATTTAACATATATGCAGAATGATTAATAAATAAATCGAATCTTTTTTATACTTATCATTTTGAAGTGGTGCAGATTCATTGTTACATTAAAAACGAGAGACCTTTCGTATAGATGTATACTTATAAATAAACGAATGGTTTTAAATGGAAAAAAGCAATGCACGGCGCCTCTCAACATTTGGCGAAATCAGTTTTGTGTACAAAAGTATAGAAAAAATAATTTTGGCTAAATATCACACAAATATCATAATTGAGGGTGTTGTTTTGTTTACATTTAGAAAACCTTTGCTTTAGATCCTTTTACCAAAAACAAGCCTCCTTTTTGGTGTGTATTATCGTCCTCCTGAAGACAATCACTTTCTTACTCTTTTGAAGAATCCGTCTCAAAAATCAGTTCCGATTCGATATGATCTTAATGGGTATGTCAATAGTGACTTGTTAAAATTAAAGTTTACTTTTTAAGGACTATTTGCGCACTTTAAATTTATTTGTCCTTCCACAACTAATCACCACAGCCACCCGTGTTACTGATACAACATCTTAACTTGCATTGATCATTTTCTCACTAATAATAATCCTAGGACGATTTGGTACAACAATATTGGTCTTAGCGACCACCCTCTTATACACTGACGCGGTAAAAGTTGTCAGAGGTCAAGTAGGTTCACCATAGAGTATAATGTCCAGGTCCACTAAGACGTACAGTGCAGAAACTCTTTTGTCAAAATTGTCTTCTATAAATGGGTCTTTTGCTATGAAAGTACCAATGTTAATCATCTGGGATTCTGTTTCAAAACTCATTTTTTGAAGACTCTGATGAAATTGGCACCATTTAAGGACAGTGT
>JAMKCH010050753.1:0-30794 GCA_023653785.1 Ophioderma brevispina
ACGCTGAAAGAGCAACTTAGGTCTTAGGGTTTTGACCTTATTTTGATCTAAAGGGTGATTTTAGTAGGTCTCTTTGTAGCGGTTTTTCAAACAAAGTGTAGGCTGTTTTCAGAAAATATGGAAGTAAAAACCTCTCTGGTGACTCTCTTAACTGTTATGTATGCTGATTCTGCACAAAGAAGTGGCAAAGGGTCAGAAACTTATGTGGTACACAGTACAAATTACTGTTTTTTTATAGCGACACATTTTTGATTGGTATCTCTGGCAGTTTTTACACTAGAAAGGTAAATGAACCCCTCATTTTAAGCAAATAATGCCTAACTATAAGATTAAAAAGAAAAATGTTTGACTAACTTAAAATGTCAAGAATAATGCTAACAGTTTGCGATCATTTTTTTTCGCGTGATTGTTTTTTTTTCATTTTCTTTTGTATAAACCCCAGAAAATACCAAGGCCCCATTTTAGCTCTACCCCATCCAAAGTCGCCCTCTCTAGAATGTCGATCTAGTGATTTGGGGAGAAAATTGAGCAATGTAGGCTTGTGGCGAATACTAATTCTTCCGAATCGGCAGTCTCAACGGAATAAACTGCAATGGTGAGGATGTGGTAGCTAAACTGACTTCATGCCACGGAAGGATGCCATACCGAGCGAGTGTTGGCAGAATACTAAAATCATTCCCACAAAATCCAAAAATGTACACTCACCACCAATACTTTCTACCACAAGAATTCGCGAAAAAACAAAAACTCAGATCCACGTGAGACAAAATCGCAGCATTGCTATAGAGAGCCGTGGATTCAGGGTCTCGGACGCACACCACTAAATAAACCCCTCCATTGAAATACACTTAAAAATAAATACATCGCGCCCTCTGATTTCATCCCCGCGTGACATATTTCGAATGTTTTGAATCTACTTTTTCTATGAACACAGCTGAAACTTTCAAAGAATTTGCAATTTGTGATATAAGTCTAGTTGATTTTAAGAAAATGGCATATGAACAATGCCACCCTAGTTTGAGCGCCAGGTGTACGACGCCTCATATCCGCTTCGACCAGGGCCGGAAGACGAGCGCCTAGTTTCTACACAGAATCGGAATTTCAACATTTTGTGATATAATTCTCAGCGACAGGCCGTACGCAGGATTTATTTTGAACTTCGAAAAAGTGGTGCTTTTTTGGTAAAAGTGGACCTAACCCCCTAAAATGGTCCTTTTTTGGACTTTTGAACATCTCATCTCCAAAAAGTGGACTCTTTTGGCAAAATTTCCTCTAATTTTTTGGCCTTTTTATCAAAAATCACCAAAAAGTGACCTTTTGCCCTTTTTGGAATTTGGGGGGGGGTGGGTGCGACCGCCCCCCGCGTACGGGCCATGTCAGCGATGATCAAGCTAAATTTTTACCTCAATGTACTCTTTCACTTTATTATAATATCCACCCTCACTGAACCGGTTGTGAAGCAATATAGTCCGGTTTGGAGCCATATGCCGGGCTCCACAAACGATAACGGAATAAAGCGTGAAACTAATGTTGCGTAAAGAGTCAACTGATCGATTGCCCTATGTTCACCATTGTTCCAGAACTGTGAGCCCGGAGGACATGGTTACTTCTACACCGTGTTCCAAAGGACTGCAAAATATCCAATGGCGGATCCAGGATTGGAAAATGTCAAAATTCCGGGGGGGTCTAAAGGCTGTACGGGTCCAAAAGCTCAAAATGGGGGCTAATTTGTCAAGATTGCAGAAATACCGGGAGCCGCGCGCCCCCTCCGCCCCTCCCTGGTCCGCGCCTGAATTTCTCACACACGTTGTGTTACTTTACCGGTGTGAAAGCAGATATAGTCCCGGGGGAGCATAGGTACGGGGGTTCCATAGACGATGACTGAATAAAGCGTGAACTAATTTTCGTAAAAAGAGTCAACTGATCGATTGCCCTTATTGTTCACCATGGTTTCCCGGATCTATGAGTACGCCGGACAATGGTACTTCTACACGGACAAATGTGTTGTGCTCCTTCGAACACACTTGAAAACATTGTTTTTGATTTGTGTTTTCTTATTTTTTTTATTTTTTTTTTTAAGAAAAAGCGTCATTTTTGCTTCCTCACGACCATGAAACGGAGTTGTGGGTCTTGAATCTAAATCTCGCATTCTCGTGCATTTTTATGAATGGCCAAGCAGTCCTAAAAACGTGTAAGATGTTCCACTCTTTTATGGCAGCCAAAGGGGTCATTACGTATTGCGACAACGCGTTGCTTTCGAAGCAACTCGTTGCTTATGAAAGCAATGTCGTTGCGTAGTCAGCCAATAGGAGGAATGTGTTTCCAGACGCGGTGCTTTGTAAGTGTCTTAAATGCTTAATTCGGGAATAGGTGGGGAAACACTTAAGGTCAAAGCCCTTGAAGCAATGAGTTTTACCTTTGGTGCCCCCTACTTGGGAACTAAGCATTTAAGACAGCAAAACGATTACTTATTTTAATCCTGTGAGCTTCATCATTATTTGCACCATTTTTTTTATCAAAGCGGCACTAACACATTTTGAAGAAAAGTTTAAAAAAAAAACCTGAAAATTACCCTTTTTATTAATTTTTGCTGTTTTTGCCATACTCCAAAACTTTCGGCCGCAGATGTACAAACTATACCTTTTTGGAAGCCTTAAGATTAAACTATTAACTTGGTATACTTTTTCAACATGATTGGATCAATTTCAATTTGACCCCTGTTAGTGACCTTTTGACCACGAAAAACCAATTTCCCCACCCCCTATACGATAACTCACTTTTTTGGGGTAAAATTTACACCTTTACCTACCAAAATCAGTTGAAATCAGCTTCTTAAATTTTTTCATAGATTTGCTAAAAATTGTTTAGTTTTTTGAGTTACTGGTATTTGCACAGAGACTAAACACGAGGGTCGAAACGACGCTTCTGCATCAATACCAGACCACTTTGACCCCAAATTTTCAAAGCATTTTGACATTTGGACACTTTCGGACAAAAATGTAGGGGTGAGGTGTGTATTAAAAGCTTTATTCTATCATTCATCATATCATAATTTCACAGGAACTAACCGGATCTGAATGTCAAATTAGGCTAAATAACACATCCTTTATGACCATAAAACATTAAATCAAGGTTAGCTTACCGAAAAAGGTTTATTTTGCTGTTTTCTTTCGTTAAATCCTGTTTTTTCTAATATTTCGCCAACGAATAGAATAATATTTGGTCAGAACAACGCGGAGTTCCTTACCAACAGAGAACATTTTACCTGGAAAATGAATAAACTGTTTTAATATTCAGTGTGTCAATTTACTTCCTGTTGGGAAACTTTCCCGACTGGCAAGCTTTAGTCGGATGAACAATTACTTCAAAGGTCCAATCGAGCGGCCCTTGAAGTTCGCAATCAATGCGATGGTGAGTGAGGGTATAACCTGGGTATCGGATTTCAAAATCGGGCCATCTCCTTCTTTTTCATCTTATCTGGTGGAACAAGTATGATTTGTGAGATTCAACATCCTTTGATTTGTCTTCAAGAAATGTTACAATACGTAAATACATACATAGTACTGTTGTAACCCTTTCTACCTAGGAGTTACCTTGGACGCAAACTCTCTCTTTAAGACCCACCTTCGAGAAGACTAATCGCGAAGAGTAAATATGTTCACGCAATAAACATCTTGAACAAACTCATTTGGGGGGGGCACAAGATGGGGTGCTCGCCCACATACCTTGAGATCGACTGCACTTGCCGGGTGCTACTTATGTGCAGAGTATTCTTGCTCTGTATGGGAAAGATCAACCCATCCAAGATGCTTGATTCACGTTAAACATATTGTAAACTTAGTCTCACTGCTTACTAGCCGTAGAAACAATTGGCAAAATACGATGACAATAGCCGTGTTTTTTACATTCATCTGCAACCACTTAGAACGCAAGATCTGTTGGATTTTTAGATCGACCATTTTAAACCTTGTTTATAATTTCTGTACTAACTCACACGCTGTTATTGTAGTTATCGCGCGTTTTGCATTTTAGAGTCGGATTTGTGCTTCCCGTGGATACAAATCCATGCGAATTCATGAATTGGGGCATTTGCCACACAAACCGTCATTGCTTTCCTCATGCTTGAAATCTTGGTATCTTTAGATTTGTAATTTTATCATTATAGAGTATATAGTCATAACATCGAAGATTAATTAGCAAGTGGTTTTTTTTACTTTCACGCGGTTTTTAAAGTTGGTATTGAAAATAGACCCAATTAAAGGATTTATCTTAGGTATAGCTGGGTAAAATTAACTCATTAATGCGTATATAGGCTACAGTTATTTTTCTTCGAAATATTGTCACGAAAATTTGCTATGATAATAATATCATCTCGTGTTCTCTGTTGGACTTTAAAACATTTTTGTAATATTCGTACTTGGTACCTGAAACGTTCCCACAGGCTACAAATCACAGCATGTATTTCATGAGAAATTGCTGAGACTTTGGTCTCATTCGCAATTTTATAATACGTGTAATTGTCCAGAGTTGTTTGGTCGATGTTCTTTTTTATTCTTCATTTTTTTGGGGGCATTCATTTGACGCTTTCGGAGATAGTGTCTCGTTAAAGTGTCCCAGTTCCCAGAGTAATTTAACTCAAAAAATTACAAATAAAATAAGGATTTGTTTTGAGTATTTACATTTGAAGTTCCTTCTATTAACCAGGCCAGGTATGTTAGCTCAATTATTAGCACTGCCTTCATGAGAGTAACATTTGGTTTGCTGTGGAATTTTATATTTTATCACATCACATCCGTGCACTGCATGGCCTAGTCACTCAAAAGGATAATAAGTCATTCTTTTCTGTACCTGGCGAAGTAAGTATTTTAAAAAAAGTTTCCCTCCCCACCCCTACCAATCAATGTTGAAAACCAGATTTTGCAGTATTCAACGGTGATTAGAGGAGGGGGAGGGGGGGGGGGTCAGGTTGGTCGACAAAAGTGTACGAACATGTTAGACACTGCAGATACATTTCATACATGTGCAAATAAGGCCAACTAATAAATTAATGTAATTGCAGAACTGTCTTTTTAATCACTCTGGATCATTTAATCATTAAAATTAGTAGATATATTTTGCCTATTAATCTGAAGTACTGTTGTCGAATACACACACCCCAACACCCGTTTACCCTCCACATATATTAATAGAGGTATGTTAACAGGAGCAAATGAGATTTTAGGCAGCAAAGTTTACGAGATGGCCTCCTGCTGGCTTATCACAGGATGCCTCCGTCCAACACCAACGGAAAACTTATACATTCTAGCAGGAATTGCTCCACCAGACATCCGTCGTAGCGTAGCGAGCATGCAAGAGCGTAGCCCTGCCAAGTATCTAATGTGAAGCACCCTATGTCTGGACAGCTACCTGCAGCTGCCAACCGCCTTAAATCCAGTGAGAGTTTCTTAAGCAAAGTCCAACCTCTTGAAACAGTCTCGAAGGAGGACAAGAGAGTCGCCTTGTGGAAAGAAAGACTTGCCATCAACCAAGTAACATCTATCGGTATTGAACCTGGTGAGCATCTCCCACCTGGAGCTGACTCCTCATGGGCTGAATGGCGATGCCTCAACAGATTGGCCAATCTAAGGTTTCCTTGCAGAAGTGGGGCTATCTGGAAGCAGATCAGGACACTACCTGTGGTTGTGGAACAGCACCACAGACAATGGAACATCTCTAGATTTAAGGGCAATATATTTAATTTTAACATCTGTTATCAGTAAAGTCATGTAGTGTAGTGGATAAGGTTTAGGACTTGTAATCTTAAGGCCCTGGTTCGAATCTATGTAAGGTACATGTATTAAGTTTATTCATATGATGATTAAGTAATTGATGACATCAGAATGTGTACATTACCATATAAAAACAAAGTCTATAAACTGGTTTAAATCTTTATTTCTTCACGTTTTCCCTTTGTTTATTGCCTTTTTTTCTCAAAATTGTTTGCCTGAAAAAATAACTTTTTTACAACCACGTGGTAACGTAAATACAACGTTTGTATGATACCATAGCTACAACGTGAAAATTTGGTCAGAGGATTGTAATAACGTTTTAATTCTTAATATTGTTTTAACAAGTCAAAAACCAACAATAACGTTGAAGCTGAGATTTTACACCCTTATTTTACGTCCCCTGCAATGGTTTCGTATTTTTACGGCTCCAGTTATTTTACGTTCTGTATTTAGTGAGTCCCAGCTGCCAGTCAAATGCCTGTTTTTTACAGGTTTATTTTTAACAGTGCATCCTTGTTCAGCAAAGACATAAAATATAGAAGAACAGGTAATTTTAACCTAAAATGACAAAAATGAACAAATCACGGACTAACATTGTTGAGTATTGATTGCGACTTAATTTCTTCTTGAAGAAAACTCTCTAAATCACTCCAATTTAAACCTTCACGTGGAACAAACAAATATTCATTTTGTAATATCAGCTCCTTTTTTGTAGGCTAATTTTTTTTAACACGTCTCACAAACATCCCTTGGGATTGCAATTAAGTGATTTTTAGGGCCTACAAGCCTCTCTTTTCGCGCCGTTTTAATTAAAATGCTTATAACGACTCTGTGGTGCGACATTAGAGTTGGGGTGGCTTTGGGCAGATATATTAGCACATAGGCTGGGTATTAGGCGATGACGTAGTAATGTACATAATTAAATGGGAATACTTCGATTTATCAAGTAATGCTAAATTAGTGATTTCTTTGAATATTGTGAAAATCTCCAGGGCCAGGGAACAATTGGTTTGATTTGGCTTTTTGTGTATGTGTGTGGGTGTTTGTGTAGGTGTATGTGTGGGTGGGTGTGTGGGGTACTGTTGATGTTAACACGTAATTTACTCCGTTTTTTTAAGTACAAGTGCCACGCCCTTTTTTCTTCTGAATAGTCAAATGTTAAATTTTGATTTTAACAAGTCGGAACTATGTCATTTTTTGGTTGCAAATCATCTGAAAGCGATTTTAAGACGACTTAAAGTATTTTGAAGAAATCGAGATACGGGTGATTTTATCCTCCAGTATGTTATTGTTTTCCTTATTTGAAAATAGATTTAAGCTAACCCTATGCCGAAACAGGAAGCAGTATCGTTTTGGAATTGATATAGGTGATGGACAACGATATAACAATGTATATTACGAGGGGAAGAAAGAAATGCATTTTTTTATTTTCAAGGGGGTTGATGGGTCAAGGGGGGGGTGGTCTTATGTGTTAAAAATGTGAGTTTTAATTTAGCATAGCAATGCAGATAAATGGACACATGGCCAAAATTTGCTCATCAAGCCCCACGTCACTGGGGGGAAAATGCGTCCTTACTCTTATTTTCCAAAGATCTCTTGATAGTAGCAGTGTCACTGATTTTTGGTTAAGAGCTAACATCACTCCCATTTTCAAAAAAAAAGGTGATAGAACCCTGGCTTCTAATTATCGTCCCGTCTCGCTCACATCAATATACAGCAAAATACTAGAGCACATCATACATTCAAACATAATGCACCATGTCAACAAACACTCAATTCTCACACATGTACAGCATGGATTCCGTCAAAAGCATTCTCGCGAATCACAGTTAATACTTACAAAACAAGATCTGGCAAGTTCGCTCGACAATAAGTCCCAGGTAGACATGGTTGTTATGGACTCCTCCAAAGCTTTTGACGTACACACAGGAGACTGCTTTACAAACGTCATAGATACGGCATACAACACAAAACACTGGTCTGAATCAGCAGTTTCCTCAAGAATCGTATCTAGCGTGTTGTCGACAGTGGCGATAAATCGGCCTGGTCAAATGTTATCTCTGGCGTTCCACAGGGTACGGTCTTGGGGCCACTTTTGTTTCTGGCCTATATTAACGATCTTCCTGACAACATACAATCATCTGTGCGCTTGTTCGCGGACGATTGCGTTATTTATCGTGAAGTCAGGAACAATCATGATACACAGATAATTCAAGATGATCTTGATTCTCTCAGTCTCTGGGGGAAAAGTAGCTCATGAAATTTATATCTAATAAACGTTTTACAATACATATTACTCACGCTAGATCACCAAAATATCTTCATATTCCCTTGGTGGTGATGTTTTAGCCACCACTGATTGTCATAGTTACCTTGGTGTGTGTATTACCAATATTCTCAGTTGGAATAATCATATTAACGACATATGCTCAAAAGCAAATCGATCTCTTGGTTTTGTAATATTTATTCTTGTAATCAAACAACAAAATTACTTGCATATAGATCACTTTAGTTCGGCCATTAGTTGAGTATGACCCATACACAGCTAAAAATATTTATCACCTAGAGGCTATTCAGAGAAGAGCAGTCAGATTTATTATCAATGACTACTCAACCAAAGAGCACGGCTTCTTTAATCAGAAATAGTCATGCAGAATGCTGGAAGCATTGTGCATTTTGTGTGAAAAGTACCAAATTTGGCATAAAGATAGATATTGATATGCTAAACAAATCTGGTTTAGGGGCCAAATTAATTTCCTTCCAACATGGCCGCCATTTTCCAAATGACCGCCACCCTATAAAAAAAGGCATTAATATATGGTTCAAATATACTTTAATTTGCGAATATGTGGTTTTAAACTTTATTATATAGGTCAGATAAGACTTGGTCTAACTTTTTAAATCAATATTTCAGAAAAATCGTAGTTTAATTCAAATGGCGGTCACACATTGGAGCCTAAATTCAAGATGGCTGCCGTGCACAGGAAAAAGCTTATTTTATAGTTAACAGTGCAAACCACGGGTTTCGTTGATTTTCTAAAACTTTGGGTCCTCAAGATATCCAAACCTACATTTTGTTGTTGTAAATGCGAATGTACGTGGTATCAAAATGGCTGCCAAATTAAAAAGGGCAGCGCGAGACCACTCCTGCGATTGAATTTTTGTGTTGTCTTCACTGTTAGAAAATTTCCCGTAAATTTACGGAAATTTCTGGCAGCAGAATTTCCAGACTTTTTTTGGGTAAATTTACAGAATTTCCGTCAATTAACGGAACTTTGACAGTACGTTTACAGAAATTTGTCTCATATTATGGGGAAAAAAATGTGTATTTTAACAGAATTTTCCGTAATTTTTAAATTTAAAAAAAAAAAAAGTCCGGAAATATTGCTGCCAGAAATTTTTGAAATATTTCCGTAAATTAACATTTTTTTATGTTTTTGTTTTTTATTTTTATTGTTTTCAAAAACAGATTTTCCGTAAATTTACGGAAAATCTGTCTTCTTAATTTACGGAAATTATAACCGTGTTGTCTACGATCTATACTATTTATATATTCCTCAAAATTCCGTTTTCAGCATAGCAATGCCATTCAGTCCTTGAATGTTCTCTGTGCTGTAGGTGCCAGCTTTGAGCTCTGGTAGCCTTGTGGATAGGGCATCCACATAAGTGATCGGAAGGTCGTACGTTTGATTCCCGCTCCGGCGCAGTCTTAGAAAATTTTTCCCGCTAGGGTTGCTTTGGTGCTTGTCATTAACTGTTATATAAAAGTAATTTGTCACATATCTGGGTGCATAAAAGCTGTTAATTTCTCTGATTTCATATATATTCAGTTAACCATTGCATCAATCATTTGATCCCAAAGTGTGTGTTCTATGCGTGACCCTCATACCTTCTGTAGGAACGACCCCCAGTTGGCATACCGTTACTCTAAATAACCCAAATCTTGATCATATACAATCAAAATAGCAGCTTAGATTTTGTTTCTATGCTGATTTGTACAAAAAATACGGATTTTGCAAATTTTAAATTATCAATACGTGTGTTGCCAGGCACACTGGTCTGCTGCTCATTAAGATATCATCAAAAAATGATGGCACAGAGGGAGGAGAGGCAAGTCAAACTAAGATAAAAATATTAAAAAAAAAACAGGTTAAGAAAATTCATTAGCGTAGTCACCTAAATTAAACTTTGTTTCTCGTTATGTAAAAACACCACAAAATCCAATTAATCAATTTTGGAGGGTTTGTTTGTTGCATGGTAATGACGGGATTTGGCATACCAATGGCCTTAGGTGTCCCAGATCATATTGCAATAAAATGGGCAGCTCAAATTGCACACTATTGCCACTTAGATTTTGTTTAAGTTGTCGATTTACAATTTTTTAAGAGGGTCGTTGCCTGGTAACGACCCCAAATTCGACATAATCAATGACCTAAAATGACCCAGATTGGATGCAAGCAAACTGGACAAATCAAAATACATACATATATCTGGACACTTGAATGGTGTTTTTATGTTGTTTCTGCATTTTCCAAATTCAAATGTGTCATACTTGCGGTGCCATGGCAAACGGCCGTAAACGCCCCCACCCACCCAATATTAAATGGCAAACAAGCATTATTATGATAGCGAGGGTCCTGGCTAATGAAAAAAACATAGTGAATGAAATCTCTAAGGCGAAGGGGGTGGTCTGGTGGCCCATAGCCTATTATGGGCGGGGACCAATACAGCCTAGAATGATTTAACCCTTAAGTCACCAAGGGGGGGGGGGGGGGGGGGGTGGTTAACATACCCCTAGTGAACTTTGCTCGGGTGCGCTAAAATGCTAAAAAATTCGTAAAAAGCTTCTAGGTATCGTTCTTCATCCTTTCCGGTCATTTTGGCCGAAAAAAAATGTGAAGGTGAGGTTAGCACCTTCACCGGGGTGGTTAGGGTTATGCCGTCAAAGTCGAAGGGCTGGGGAGGGGGAGAAGTAGGGGGGGGGGTGGTTGCACCCAAGGAATGGTATGTGCATTTTTTGAACAATATTAGACAGATGGCTCAAAAAAACTCTATGGTTTGTAACACTAGCTAAATGGCCATAATCGAGCTGAAAAACCGCATGAAATCCGTATTCCTGCGATTTTTTTTTTAGCGCAAAAATTGGATTTTCGCCCCATTTCGGTCGTAAATGCCAATTTTGCGAACTCGCGGACTTGTGACGTCTTGTGACGCCCTACTAGGTATGTTGGTACTTATTTTGGTACATTGCAAAAGAGGGGAGGGGGATCATAGCTATCCATTGGTATCAAAACTTCAATAAGCATCGGGTGCTTATAAAAAATTCTCGAGGGGGTACCACCCCCCCCATTGGAAACCGTGTTACAAAAAAAGCTTGGAAAAGAGGGTTAAACAATTAAAGAGTAAGGACCGGATCCGTGCTGGTATGATTTTTCAATATAATAGGCTAGAGGCATATCACAAAACATGATTACAAAATTAAAGTTAAAATCTGTCCAGGCCGTTGGGTGTATAGTTAAAGAGTAAAAAGTTATACATCTAAATTTGACCCTAAGGAAATCGTATGTTAATAACGTGGTCCAGCAAATTGGAAACCGTTTTGTTGATAACATCGTAAGGAAAAGGAAATGTAAAGCGAGCAGGGCTAGGTTGGCATAGGGTCACCCACCTTTAAAAAAAATGAATCATGTGACTGAACTACTGGTTTCTCTCTGATTTTATGTCTTTCTTTTTTTTTTTCTTTTTAGCCCCTTGGGCTGAAAAGCAGTAGGGGGATATTGTGATAACGCGCATGTCGGTCGGTAGGTAGGTAAAAATTTTTTTAGTCCGATTTACACCCCGAATTGGGGGTTAAGGTGCCAATAGGGGTTCATTCCTGTGTGAATGACCGTCAAGGTTCATTGACCAAGGTCAAAGGTAGGTGCGATCTGACGCAAGTTTACTTCTGTATTTTTTAACTTGATATCTCTTATTCCTTTCCTACCCCGTTTCAAACTTTTATTTTCCTTCCTAGACATGTTTAAATCCAATATATTATATCATTCTGAATAGTACAATGATACTTGATAAAGGGAAGGGAACAGGTGCCGTGCACACCGTTTTTATTTTTCCATCAGAAGCTTCCAGTCTTGAGTAATGACATTTGAAGCAATCAACATTTGTAGCAGTATCCAAACACTCCCTCTTACATACAACTGTTTCTATTAATGGCTCGTAACCTTTTTTATTTAATAACAGGGAAGGGGGCTGGAAAATCATACCGTCGCTGGGCGGGAAAAATCTCATTATGTAAGTCCAGAGGTTCCAAATCCAAACCACATATGTTAAAAAAAGTGTGGGCCCAGTGCTAAAACCTCTGATGTGCACTTTTTGGTCGAATCTAGTTCGGAATTTCAAGCCAAATGTGATGTTATATAAGTGGCAGTTTATTTCAGAATCTAGATTAAATAATCCTCAAAATAAAAACCTTTCTTGTGCAAGGCATTACACAAATTATTCAGTTTTGGGTCTCGGCGAAAATGTTACATATGAGGTTTTGTCATTTTACGTTCAATTACATGTGAGGTTTTGCTTCAAAGGTGAAAGGCACATATGAGGTTTTTCCCGCCCGCGACGATACGCAGCTCTACTGGACGGAACATCACCATAGCACCAGCAGAGATTGTCGGTTATAATCCAGAGTTTGCGTAACCTGACCATCTGATACACTTTTTTCTGACACATTATGAATTCGGAACCTTCACGGAATAAAGCACATGTTATTCCGTTAAGGTTTCCGAATTTTCATAAGTGTGTCAGAAAAAAAGTGTGTCAGATGGGAAAAGGTTCGGAAAATTCCCTTCTAATTCCCTTTACCCAACTGTCTTAGCTCTCATACCATGTAACATATAGTGCAAACAAAAGTAATTTATAGTGTGACTCAAGTTCAATAAAATAGTTCAATACATGAACCGAAGCTTGTGTCTGGTTGGTACCTTAAAAAATCAAGATGCGAAATGCTATTTCTTATCTTTATTTAATCAGTTATTCCCTGAGTACAATTAGATCACATTCATATAATCGTAAAAACATCACGAGTACAGGTACTCGGAATAGTATGCAGAAAATATGATTTGCGGAACATGTAAAATGTCGATTTATTAAATTGTATATTACTTGTTCTTATTTAAATCTTTGCCTTCTGTTGGCATTTCCGTCAGAAAAATAAAGATCAATGACTTTCGCCAAATGAAAAAGTAAACCGTAGTCCATGCCTCTCAAACAGGACCAAAACAAAAAAAAAAAACTCCCAAAGAGATTCGCGTTAATTCTTAAACAATGGACAGAAAGATTTCATCCTAAAGAGATCATATTTCAATAATGGAACTCTGGTGTCAAATCGAACAACAATTCTAACACCTCTTGGGGCATGCTACGTACACTGCTGTCATTGGCAAGTATTAAAAACACATATTCAAAGAGGTACGATCAACCGGACATAGGAGGAATCGCTCCAGATAAAACGTCGATCCTCCGACACTCGAAAGTACCTTTGTTGAGTTACATTTTGAAACTAATTCTTAAGCAATGTTACGATTAGAAACGTTTATCTTAAATTGGGGCGCCGCGTACGTAAAAGAATGGATCGAGACAAGCATTACAAACTGTAATAACAGGAACCCTAGAGAACATTTGTATATACATCCCGACATATCCAATTACACATAAGTACATAGGAGACAATATGGAATCATGCAAATACACATAGCGGTAATAATGCTATAGGTTGCCGCGGGCTGATATAACGATCTTGCGGAAATGTCTGAACGAGGATCTTTCCCCTTTGTCGTGGAGATGTTGTGCGGCAGGGGAAGCAGGAGGAAAGCAGCGGAGTATGTGATATCATATCTGGAGCTGCTCTAGGGTTCTTCCACTGGTCATCCCCGACCTGACGCCTTCTGTTTAACATGCGTCTAAGCAAAAAACAGGGAAATCCCGACCTCATAAGAGTTACGGAACCACTGGTAATTAATAAAATAAAAAAATTACGAATGGAAAGCCAATGAAAAGGATCGAACTCTGCGAGCTGGCGATAGGCAACTATGTCATAGTCAATGTGCGCTGCAACTTCGTTTTCTTCCTCACAATTCCCCACAAAGCGATTTCAATTACTCTGCTGCATTGAAAAGCAGTGCAACTGCAACGTAGATGTGAACCCGGTGGTAACAGATTGAAGCTTCAAATATCGGGGATATGCCTAGTGAAATTAGTAAGTATCTATCTAGACTTATCCCAATTAATATTAGCCGACTTGAGATAAAGAACTGTATTTGAGCGGGTAAAAAACAAGAACCTGGCAGCCCAAATTTCCTATCGGCCAGTATCCGGAGTGATATAAAGGGATGACTGCAGCGGAATAACGATCAGACCCGTACACAGATCAACACGCAAGGGTAGAGAATAAACAGATCGGTAGGTTGCTCCCGCAATTTTTGTTCCTTCCAGAAAGCAAAGATAGTGGCTAAATTACCCAAAACCAGTGAAGAGACAAGCGTGGATGAATGAAATATGCTGAAAAACCTATTAAAACTTTTGGCATCAGTGAGAGTACTGCGTCTGTGGTATCGTTTTGCATTATATATGTCAGTGATGTTAGCCATAATAGTTCAATATGTTTGTGGGCGTTTAGGAAATACTGGACAATTTATATTGCATTCCAGTCAGCAAAAAAAAAAAAACATTTTGAGTGATTTTTACGGGCAAATGCGCTTGAAATTAAGCTCTTTGGATTTCAATTCAGTTTACAAAAATATCAAAAAACACACGAGGACCTCTCAACGATCGTTTTATTTGTTTGTTTTTCGTTGTTTTTTGTACATTTAGAATGTGACTAACACCTGAACATGAACAAGCCGAAAAAACAGTAATTTATGTAAGAAATAAGACGGAGTTAGTATTTTCTGTCGTGGGCAATAGAAAATTCAAGCGTTCTTCTCTATATGCCCGGTATGGTCCAGCAGGTAAGTCAACTTATTTTGGTTTTTTCTTTTCCTCTTGTTTGTCTAAACTTTTCGGCAGTCTGCACTAATCAGAGTAAATTTAGTAGGGTCTCCTTGCCCCTGGTTAAAGGTTGTACCGAGAGTTTGACATATCAGTGTGGCTTAAAACAATAAAGCCCCATTATTGCACTGAAGTAGGCTGTGCATACAAAAATATCGTCCTCTGAAAGATTAGCTGAAACGATTTCGTTGGTACAAAAAATCGTTGTAAAGTGTTCTAATTTGCTCTATTGGAACAAATGCTAGCCTTTAGAGTGAAAATAAGCACATAAAAATCATCAATTTGTTTTTTACTTTTAAGACATCCTATAGCCAAATTAAAACCCAATATAAAAGATCTGTTAGGTGCACATGTCTTATCCATATGAAATCACTGAAGGTCTTTCTTTGAAAAGGGTTAGGTCAATATCCAATCCCTGTCTTAAGTCTGACAAGCGTGTGTGGCAAATTGATTATCGAGACACTAACTCTGATAAGTAAGATTTGTTGGACCTCTTGACAATATAGTCTACCTGTCAAAGATTTGTTTGTATTAAAGGTTCTAAAATAACATCGTTTCAGTGGACGCCTTTAATATTATTCACCATATTTAAGTAACATACGTTAGACAGTCTTCACAGGGTTTATTCCGTGAGGACTATGATATTCTGCCAGATCGGTTTGCATATTTTTGGCGTGATTAGAAAGTAAAGTTAGTGTTATGGATAGAGGTTAAGTTAGCCTATTAGGTCGGGTCAGTGCAATCAATTGTAAATTAGTTCATTCTGAAGGGGAATAAAGTAGTTTGTGTCATACTGATAAACCTATGTTGGTTGGGGGGGGGGCTTTTTTTTTACCTGATTTCAAATCACGGGTCCTGTACAGTAGATATATGAGCGAAAGTTGATTTGCCTGCAGCAGTGGCGTAACCAGACCTTGCAAATGGGGGCAGAAGTTGTTTTTTCGGGTGCCAAGCCACATTTTGAGGGGGCTAATTTGGTTCATTCTCCATAGACACTGTACAAAAGGTTCAGTTCATTTGGGGGGGGCAGGAAGGGGGGGGCAAGGGTTCCGTTTGGGGGGGGGGAGGGGCCGCCGCCCCCCCTTGCCCCCCCGCTGGTTACGCCCACTGGAGGCCCTGCAGTCAGTCCATCTTTTTGGTGGTCTACCTATAGGCCGTTCACATTTATTTCGGATCAAAAGCAAGCTTTGGAGGCGTGATGAGGACATCTTGGATGGGCTAAAAGTAGCGTTAGCCTCGTTGTGATATTCTGTCAAGATGGTTTTCAACAATCTCTCTTCTCTCTCTCTGCGTGTTAATCCCCATTATATTTCTAAGGCACCTCCATTTCGAAAGGGAGGGAGACAATCGAGTTTGTTTCCTTTAACATAAAGATGTAGTCGAAGCTCAATTTTGCAGTTGATTTGTCTGTCCTTAGCATTCCAGTATGCTTTGTAACTTGCGAACCGCTCCAAGAGCTTTGTGAATTCGTTCATGGATATCTTCAGAGCGGATCCTGTTTTTGAGTTAATTTTTCCTACTAGGTAAACAAACTTTATTCTCGTGGCAGCAGAGTTGTTAATAATGTTCTTTTGCTGAAGGTTGTACTTCTGTTTTGGCAATGTTTATTTTCAGTCCAAGGGCAGAGCTGTTGGTTGTGAACTAGGTTTACCGTGCCCGGGATTGCTTTAACAATTAGGGCCTGCTTCCGCAAATGGCAGCGTTGTTCACAACTTGTCCTTGGATTTCAACGCCTATATTGATGTCATGCAGGGCATAGGACATAACTAGCTCCAGCAGTATTGAATAATTGCGGTGAAATGACACAACCTTGACGTACTCCGACCAAGTTGGTAAACCGGTCTGTCAGTTTCTCATTACACTCACAGCACTAACAAATTTCTTTGTAGAGGGTTGCAGAGGGGGGCGATTTCAAGGGAAGGCAAGGATACAAGCCTTAGGCTATCCAACGCCCATCTTTGCAAGGAAGGAGTCGAAGGCCTTTACAAAGTCAATGTAGCAGCAGAAACAGGCCGCGTTCTTCCGCTTATTCGATGTTTTCCACTATCTGTCCAGGAAGGGAACCCGGATTTCTCAAGCGAAAGGACAAAGACATCGACTTTTTGGTTAGTTTGTTCTTTTTATATTAAATGTCAGTTATGATGTTCAGCAATCACCAGTTGATGGTTTGTTTGAATCCCACATGAAGCAATGGGAGCTCCGTGCATTTGTAACTGACGTTTTTCCACGGTTCTTTGTAGTCAATTTTGTTGTGGGCCTTCTGGTCTGATGATTTCCCCTGTCCACTGTCGGTTCTGACATTGAACACTGACATGAGACCGCAGAAGTTAAGCGTTTTTTATCCTCTTTGTTCATTGACCATAACCATATTGGAGTTATGTCGCCCTGGAGTGAACATGATGTCACTTTTAGGAGTCTTGTTTATGGTTGTCTGAGAAGGTCATGAATTCATCTACAATCTCTTGAGGTCCGCTCTAAGTGGTGAACCCAAACAAAAGATAGGTCAGCAGTATCTAGAGGCACTTTTCGACGCAGGCTTCTTAATTTATATACATGTGATTGTAAAAGGCAAGTGGAATCTCATATAGGCCTCTCACAGGGTGGTAATTGGAAGTTTCGGCCAAGTGGTATTTAATCAGGTCAGTTCAGGGTGATCCAAATGTTGATTACAATACGTTATATTATAATTACGGTTTTTTTGACGCCATATCTTATTCGAATCAATTGATTTTGGTGGTGAAAATCTCGTAGTACACACACAGAAGAAAAAAACCCATGTAAAACAATATATAGTAAACCGCATTTGTAGAATAAATTACATATTTATGTATAAAAGGGGCTGGTAAATATACCGGTACATAAACATGATGTGAAAGTTTATACTTACATATGTGATATGCATTATATTATTTACTTATTTTATGGTAAAAGGTCAATCGTTTTGTTGTAAAAAGAAACAAAAAGACATAAATAAAGTAAACAAACTCTTTCATATGGGTTTGTAAACCAATTAGTTAAATGCGCGGTAGGGTTAAAAAGTTAGCGAGTACATAAATTATGTGAAGTCATGTCACGACATGAGCGAGCTCGGTACAATTGAAAATGGAGGACCTTGGAGAGTGGCGTAGCCTCATGGAGGTCTGGTTAGTATTGGGGACTTATATTAACGTTTTGTTCTATCTGTATCGATACGTTTGTGTACAATATAATAATGAATTTTATACCAGGGGGAATAATGAGCTGCTTATAAGTCTCAGGATGATGGGTTCAGGACGAAAGTAAGCTGTTATCTCAGCAAGTTGAACACACAGGGTAAGTACGTGTATAAATAAAACACGATAAAGTATACGTGCGATTAGAAGTTTGGGCTCTCTTACGATACCAACAGTGTTTACCACTGTCGTATTATACAGGATACAGCTGTCATTTTGTAATAACGCGCCTCTCACCCCCAGGAAGGTGCCCAATGCAGTCACTTATATAATGTGTTGTTTTTTGAGCTGAATAAAAATAAACTTGGGGGTAATGAGGAAGGAAGGCAGGGAAAGCGGGTACACCTCTTAGTCCCCCGCCCAAGCCTCCCGCTTAGCGTCTGCCAATTTAGGGGCGCATGCTACTCTTCACTCCAGCGATCAACAGACTCCCTCCTACCTCCGCTTCGGTTTCTCATGCTCTTGGGCCTCTTCCACGTTCCTCATAGTCCACGCTTAGGGGATGCGTCGTTCTCCCTTCGCGACCTACAGACTTTATCTACTGCTCTTTCCTATATCCCCAAATTCCAGCCTTCATCAAGGACTTCAGTCCCACCCGCCAAATTTTGCCTGCTGTACCCCTAAGCTTCTTTTGACCCATCTCCCAGGACTCTTTTACCTTCTCCAAGTATAGTCTTCTTATATTCAGTCCATCCCCTTTCCTCAGTTCCGCGAGCCGTCCCCTCTCCCCTCGGGTCCCTCGGTGACCTCCCACCGCAGCTGCCCCAGAACTTCTCTTTACACCCCCCCGGCTCACCTTTTCTCTATCACACTCAACCAATTCCGTCTACATATACATTATATCTCCCCGCTAACGTACCTCTCCTTCCTCCTCAAGACCCCATAGACTATCCTCACCTGTCCACCAATTGATCGGATATCGCCCTTCATCCTCGTAGCCTACCCCATTTCCACACATATCCCTTCCAGACTGCAGCCGTCGCTCCATCCCAAATAAATACCCCCCTAACCCCTGTATCATCATTCCCATCAACCCCTAACCCTTCCTGAGCGTCTCACTTTTATACATTCTAATTCCGACTTCCTTTTCAGTTCTTTTTCCTTCCCCTAACCTCCTTATCCCCTGGGGTCCAGCTGGGACACCCTTCGCCCCCCTGCATCGCCTGGGAGCGCACGGCTCCTTCTACCCGTATACACCGAACCAGACTCCCGTGCTCTCTCTGCCATTCCGTTATCTTATAGACTCCTATCCTCTTCCCAAGCTGTCTCACACGTGCCCGAATCACTCCCCATCGTCTCCCTTTCATTAGTTACTAACAGCAACTTATAACTACATTTGCCACTACTATTCCATCTTACTACATTACGGGCACACCTTCTCGACATAGTATCCCCCCCGCCTCGACACTCCACAACCTCCCCTGCTACCGCCTGACTTTCCGGACAAAACCATCATTCCTACTGGCCATGTACCACTTAATCCGCTACTACTCAGCGCACCAGTTGCAAACCTTCCACCTCACGACTCTAAAGCTTAATCCGTTCCTTACAGAGCTCTTCTGAACCTTCATCAGTTCCCTTGCCTCCTTCCCTCGCAAACATCACTATCCCCCTAGGCCATCACCCCAACTATGCGCCACTCAAGCACCTTCTCACCGCGCTCCGGTACTAATCTTACCTCACACTTATTTCTTTACTACGAGGCAGGCCCCATCTCCCATGCCCCAACCCGTTTCAGCCCACCGACCCCCCCTATATCCACCCGAACCATCCCAAACCGGGCCTCCTCTCTCGATCACCACCTTCTTCTTATCCCACCCCTTCGCTTCCACCACATTATCTCCCCGCTCCTGCTCTTCACATTGTCCACCAAATAATCTTTTCGAATACCCGCAGCATACTCCCTCACACCTTCTTCCCCCTTCCTCTCCCCTTAGTTCTATTACATCCACTACTGCCCGCTCTCACGGATCACCCTTGCCTCCGGCACAGCTTCCTCCCCCTAATCCAAGTTCATCGCCCCCTACTTCTGGCCCGTCTCTTCGTTGGTCGCCTACCTCTTTTTCTCCGCCATCCGCGTCCATCCTCTGCCAATCCCCTACCTCCATCGTGACCACCACTCTAGCACTTATCCTATACTATTTCTCATCCTTACCCAAATTATTCTTCCCGACGGGCTCTTCGTTACCCTGCTCCGCCACTTCCCAATTTTTTTCCCGTCCGTACCTCCCCCATCCAATCCCGGAGACACAGGAGAAAGACGCCCAGACAGGGCTTCCCCTAAACTTCTTTACATGCCGCGTTCTCTCCGGCCACAGTATCCCCCTCCCGATCTTTCCGTTCAATTTCTAAACATGCACACCAAACCATCATTGCCTCACGTCATGTCTTATAATTCATACCTTTAAACTTTCGCCCCTCCCCGTCTCCTTCCTCCTCCTCCCCCTACAGTCTGCATATTATTCGTATCCCCCCTGTGACTTCCACTCAGATATGCCCTTTTCACCTCCAATGACCTCTAGTGGAACACACGATCACCCCCATCCCCTCACCGACCCCACCTGTATCATTTTAACTGCCCCCCTGCGATGTAACATAATAAACCTCCTTCCAAATTTCCCCCTACCACCACCAAGGACTCCTGCTCCCTCACCAAATACCCCCATCAACTGAACCGTAAACTCAACAACCGCCTACTCTAACCTTCCATCACGACTCCCCCCCTCGTGCTTTCCCACTACACCAGTCCCAAATGAGCCATTACTAACCTCGACTTCTTTTGCCCTTTCTTCCACACGTGCCCACGTCGCGACGCCTCTCGACCATTCCACCGGCCGTCCAGGCTATAATATCTACACACGGATTTTGTGTAGCTCTTTACCGCTTAAATCGTACTAGATTATGATCAGACCTATATAACACCCATTATCTTGCAGGACCGGGTTCTACCTACACCAATCATGCGGCACAACTGTACTCTACTCCCCCGCACCCAGCTGAACCCCTCACCACTCTCACCTCCCACCCATCCCCCAGCATCGGTCCTACGTCCTCTGCAAATCCCTACACGCTTGCCTGCTCCCCCCCCCCATCTGTGCGGCTGCGAGAGTCTTTAGTATCCTCCTACCCTCCTAGCTCGTTGACAGAGAGCCCTCTAACGAACGCTTTTACCCCCTTCACTCCCGGCGGGCCTCCTCTTTTCCCACCCTACCATATCTTTTCTCGCGGTTCCGTTGGGACTATTTTGTGTGAATTATTTTACCTAATTTACATCTATTTATGTAACATTTTACATAATTGTGTATCAATGTTTACATAATGTACAGATAAGCATTTTCCATAATGTGTTCAAATATTACATAACTTAATGTAAAATGATACAAATTGAGTTCCAATATACATAATAACAAGTGATTAATAAATTAATAATTCTGACAAGAATTATTCATAAATTATGGTGATGTGTTTTAAGTTTTTTTTACATAATGATTTGGAAATGTTTACAAAACTGATAATACATATTTATGTGCACTTTACATACTTAATGTGTACCTACGGGAACAGCCGTTCCCCCGACCCCGGAGCTTCATCACCGACATATTGGACATTGACACTATGACAATTTCAAGACCGCTTTAAGAGACTCACTTTACAGTACTTCACCACCTACCCAGCTTTAGGTTTAGGGCATACCTCTGATGTGATTGTATTATTCTGTTTTATCAGAGAGTACATTATCCAGGAGTGTGGAGTTGCGTTCGATGGGGCTTTTAGAGTTCTTTTAGAGAACTTTTAAAAAGCAACGTGAACTCGAACTCGTGCTCTAAAAGCAACTCGAACTAAAAAGCAACTCGAACTCGAACTCGAATTTTTCAACTAGTCGAACTATTAAAAAGTTTTACCCATATTGAAATCTTAACGTTTGTAGTTTAAAAAATGTAATGGCGCATTTTAAAAACGTTTTAGAGAATTTCGGAAACATTGCACCAGATTAAGGCAAGAGACTATCTTAAAAGGAATATGGTCAAATTTTTGTCAAGCTCAGTTTGACTTACATCATAAAATATATGTACATACATCACGAATTCCCGATTAAAAATAACATACCCATTTGATGTAAAATTAACCAAAAGAGGCATTTAAATTTTGCTTTTTGACATCATACGAAGGAGAGAGAAGAAGAAGAAAACGGGCGGATTTTTAGCCACGGTTAATTGATCAAAAGCGCCCCCAACTCGTGACGTCAAAGTGATGACCAAAACATCGGTTGACTCGAATTGTTATTTCTGCACTCGTAATATGGATGGATTAATGAAAGTAATATAAAATTAGAAAAAAAAGTTACAGAAATGACCATATTTGTTTCATTCGTTGTGTGTAATTATTATTGAAGTGGCAACACTGCGATATGATGGTCAAACGACTCCAGAAAATTATGGATGGTCATCACTTAGACGTCACCATTGCCTGCCGAGTGGAGTTTGTCGGAATCGGTTTTCGAGTAAGCTATTGGGCGGGAAATTAAAAAAGGGCAAAAACTCAAAAATGTGGCATTCAACCTTATTTGATTATAGGTAAATACGTTACTTAGCTTCCATCCATACCAACCATTTTCCAATATTCAGAATCATGAAATATTATCCTTTAAGAAAATAAGTTACAAAAATTCAAATGTGCACCCATCTTTAGTTTGTGTTGGCATACTAGGTTGGCATTGCAGCCTTGTTGTCTAGCCTTTGTGTCGTTGTATCATATTGTTTTCTTTAGCTTCTGTTCATTCTCATTATTTGTCTTCTTATAAGTTGTCAACAGGACTTTTGTCAGCTTCAAGCTCCGACAGACTTGAGGTTTCGTTTTTGGCCTGAAAAAATTAAACATACAATAACAGCAATAAACATAAAATATTAATTTTGATTTAACAACCACCAACTATTATTTATTAGATGCGCATGGATTCACAAGTACCTTTTGTTTGGTGAATTGTGAAACAATTAATCGACAAAAAAAAGTAAAAAAAATTGTTATGTTCATGGTTCGTTTCGTGTTATGGTGCACAATGCCGATGCTAATGTGTTTTCCAACGTCTGGTTAATACCAATTTCATGCAGACGACCGAATCGCCGCCGTAAAATATAGTAGACATATTCAACTTCCGTTTTGGGTAAGTTGCGGGTAAAGAATATGGATCACAAAGTCCGCCAATAATAGTCCACATTATGTAAAAAAAGCAGCTTCCGATGGGATTCCTGTATGAAGTAATATAGTCCGGCAGGTTATCATAGTCCGGGCTCCATAAAAGACAACGGACATGAAGCGTTAAACTATTGTTGCGTGAAGAGTCAACTGAATCGTGAAGAGATGCCCTATTGTTCACCAGGTTCAGGAATATCTCATGCCACACATTTTATTGATTTTTATTGACTTAGTTTCCTCTTCACATCTATTAAAATGTTTGGTTTGGTTTTGTTGGTGTTTTATGTCATGGAAGTTTGTGTCAGATAATTTTTGCATGTGTACCCTTAAGAACGTGGCCAATAGCTTTGGGTTAATCACTTTGGATCGTTCGTCTGGAAAAGGATGGCGAAATATAAAAAACTCACTGGCGAAACTTCCAATCACCAATTGTAGTAATGCTAGTGAAAAATCCATACCACTGGAATGACAACTGAAACAACAAAATAAATAAAGTGAAAAAAAAAAATGGCGAATGAATATGTGCAAAATTTCTACAAGTAATACGTTTACTGACATGTATTTGTCCCGAAAACACATACCCTAAAAACGCATAGTACTATGCGTTTTATGGGCCTCTGTTGATGTGTTTATCATGGTAATAGTAAAGTTTTTTCAAAACAAATGACGAAACCATTCAAAAAAAGATTCCTTCGATGAATAATCTATATAAGCTTTATCCGTTGACAAAAACTGAAGGACAAAAAAATATGTAGTCTATTGGTTTCGAACACGAGACGGTTACAGCTGATGGTATTAAAAAGTTATTTTGATGGTACTTTAACAATTCAATATGGTATACATGTATTATAGTTTATCCGTTTGCAAACGTTTAGGGGAACCAATAGGTATTTGTGTAAAAGCAGAAGACGTTTATAGCTGACAGTTTCAAGTACTTAATCTAATGAACTCAAATCAGTTGAACCGTGGCAAATTTTAGAGTATTTGCCTCGACTCTATATTCAGTGTTTAGCATATCTGGGAAATGACAAAATTCGCAAGAAGATTGCAATACTAATGGACAAATCCCTCTAAGGGTAGGCCCATAATGAAATGCCGTTTACAACTTATTCCCATTATTGCGCCAGAAAGAAAGAAAAAGTTGTGGATATCAAGATATTGTAGAGATAGTTTCAAATTATCCGATGGAGAAAAACAACATCACCCACCAACCAACACAACACCACCCTCACCACCGTTGAGACACACATATATATAATATATAGCCTTTGATTGTGCACACGCTTTAATTCCCTACTGCAGGAAGATACAAACCTTATATAATGGGAAGATTCATCAAGGTTACCGGAGTTAACATTGGTTTCCTATAGTAATCCATATTCCTAGTGTGGAGCCTGCCTAACACGCCACTCAAAGTATACCCTGTATTGAAATTTTAAAAAATTATATCAACGGATGGTCGTGTGATGTGGTGGTGTAATGGGCGTTGTAATGTTGGCCAGTAATTTGGACTTAAGCTTTTAAAACTGGGGTTCATGTTATTCTGGCAAGGTTTTCATTTCAATGATCAAATGTACAAAGGAGGTTTACCAGTCGGTATGATATTATAATGGACATTGACGTTGACCGGTAGCGATGGTTGGTATTACGTTAGAGAAGAGTACTAGATTTGCCCTCTTCCATAGCATACCCAACGAGAACGCACACAACCAAAGGACCTCCAACTGCACCAAAGACTGAATAGCCTAGCCACAAGCGAGCCCATCTCAGTGCATAGGAAAGCCTGCCAACAGCAATTAACACCAAAAATTACCGCAGCTATGGGAGACAAACAAATAAACGACACTCAAAAGCTGACAACGTTTTCCCAGAGGATGAAAGAAAGTAATATTAACCATTTAATTAACAAGTATAGGAAAAGGGAAGCAAAAAGACACAGAGGTAAGGAAGAGACAAGAAGAAACAGAAGCTGGACAATCAAACTGATACATCGAGCGTTGTCTGTGCAAATGAGTTCAAACCGATTATCAGAAGTACAATGTTAAATAAAAATGGCACTTGATTTATTTAAGGGTGAGGTAACTGATATCAACAGGAAAGCAGTAGTAGGGGGTGTTTCTCCCCGCTAATGGGGGGGTGGCCGGTTCACCTCAAATAACAGCAATACTGCTGCGTGAGGATGATTATTGGAGCACAAGATAATTTGACCGATCATGACGGACAAATGTGCTAGATGGCCGCCATTAGCTCTCCAGAGCCGACGCCCTTGAAGGTTGATCTTCTTTACAGTTCTACCAGGGTGGTAACCACTTACTCTCCACATCGGATTGTTTAGCCGCCGACAACCGGTGTATTTGTAAAAGGAAGCTATGGTCGCCACCTTTTAGTTTTCACTTTTAAGATATCTGTAGCCAAATACAGGGTGTAATCTATTGATGGTATACTACGATGAAATCAATCATACCATATGACCAAAAATATGGCTGCCGTGAAATGCCTTCCTTGAACATCCAGGGGCGACATGCTTTATATCTTGACAATTCTATTTTGATTGGGCCACTGAAGTTTTTAACGTTTATTCGTTTTAGTGTTAAGTAGTGTTTATACAACAACTGAACTTTTACCGAAAAAACTTACTTAGTAATTTTATTGTGAGCAATGGTCGTTCTTTTCCTCCCAATTGTCTTTCATTTTCCACATTCTTTGAGACTACCTCGTGATTTGTATTGTTCTTTTGATGTCTATTTCGCCATGCCCTAATTGGTCTTACAATGTCAATCCAAGTGACCAGCTACCATGGCAATTAATCCTGACGATACTGTGCTGCGGTGAACCAAGTAAAAGGCATTAGTGTTTGAGAAATATCTATTTTTGTATTTGTTTCTCTTCCCAAAATCAAACGTTATATATCCTTCACCAAATTCAAACGTTATATCTTTTTTATCGAGTTTAGTTACCCCATATTAATCTAACAGTTAAAGATTTGATCAGCTCTGTGGTTTCAAACCCTATTCTAGTTACCGTTTTAACTCAATTGTATATTTGCGTTTTTCAAGCAGATTAAAAAAATCAACAATGTTGCCATTTATTAGATTCTAAAACTAGCTACTAATACTGGCGTCAGATTTGAAAACCCGGATTATATATGTGACAAAAGGACAAATCTAATTTTCCCGATTATTATAGCAGGTGGGTGAAGGCTTTTCCCATTGCCATTGACATGAAGAGAAAAAAGGAGGGAAATATTTTAAAAGATTTATTAATATGTTTTTCAATTAGAATATTTGCTTGGTTATTATTTATCCCCTGTGTTGGTCTGTCCTCGCCCTCACCCAATACAACCGGACCCCTGAGTATGTGGTGCACCTCCCCCTAGTTTAAGTGTGTGTGTGTTTTGGCACATTTTTTGTGTGTATACCCATCCTTGCCCCCCCCGTGAACGGGTGCAGTATGAGTTACATTAAAACAGTGCAGACGTAGGCGTACCTTGTACGTATACGTACTGTACGTACATACGTCACCAAAATTTATAAAGAAATATAGAAGAATTTTACAAAAACCTCTCGGGATTCCAGTTTGAGAAAGGATCCAAAGTTCAGAAACCGATGCCAAACAACATTTTATAAACAAAATTCTATTACCTCTAATGCCTATTTGCCAATTAATAAATAAAAAATTGGAAAAAAATGTCACTGATGACGTCATATAATTTTTTATAATTAATATCTTTATTTGAAAAAAGATATCAAAAACCGCACATACATTTGTGATAAACTTTTTAAACTCTAGTAGTGAAGATTACAGACTCAGACTGTAAAAAATAAACTTGTCCCGGGGTGAAATGTTAATAAAACTAAGGTATTTTTTTACTTATTTAATTTCGCGCTTTTTTTTGTCGATTTTATCTTGCCTTAGGGTGGGTATACATTATTTATCCCGCTTATGACGAAGCGGGCCTTAGCGGTGTAGCGGCTTGCCTATGGCGCAAATTTACCATCAATTCCAGGCCGTTCGACACGGTGGGGTCGTGGCACTTGCTGGGATTTATTCGGGTATCCGGTAACAATCAAATCGGGATGCTGATCGTTATACCAGCATGATTAAATACAGAATAATGCTCTCCTCCATGGTTCACTGGATTGGGGCAAATGGATCATGAAGCATCCCGTCCTTCGGAGGGGACGTAAGCCGTCGGTCCCGTTGTAAGAGAGTCACAACTGTACGTGTTACATCGCAGTCGTGTCGAATAAGAGTAGGGGTAAACCCCTGACTGTTCCCAATCAGCCCAGACTTCAAATAGGGGGCCATGTTAAGGAGCGTCCGTATCATGGATACACGCGCCCCGGATGGAATCGCCCCACTAGCTGAACAAATCCTGAACAACACCACAAAGCCATTACCAAGACTTGTGGATACGAGCAACAAAACAACGTATGTACGTACTTGTACGTATACGTACTTGTACGCTTTCTTCTGGACTGCTAAATAAGGAAAATCTTTCAATAAAATTAAATTGACAAACGAGAAGGATGAGGGATAAAAAGCATTGAGATGCACCTTGTGCCGGTGCCGCCTCGCCAACTGCAAATTTAGAAAGAGTATACGAGTAAGTGCAATTATGTATAGCTAACGTTAGGGATTTTACCATGTAATAAAGAGAAGATCATTATAGTCCCATTTGACAGGTTGAAAGCCATCGTCCCGGTGTGAAAGTAATTATTAGTCCGCCGGGGAGCCACAAGTCCGGGACTCCATAGACGAAATGGAATAAGCGTGGAAAACTAAATGTTGCGTGAAGAGTCCAACTGAATCGATTGTGACCTATTCTTACCGTTGTAGCCGGAATATGAGGACGGCGGACCTATAATTTACTCCTACTACCGGCTTCATATATATACATGACAACGAAATATAAAGCGGAAAACTATTCGTGTTGTGAAGAAGTCAACTAATGAGTGCACTATTCTTCACGTTGCTGGTGGACTATGAGTTCGGGATGACGAATCTCTCCTTGCCCACACCGACAACTACATATGTGGAAATAAAACGGTTTTAATATTGCAATGGCTATTTTATAACGAATGACACGTGTTGTGGCTAGGATTCGCCTCTAAAAATAAAGCGACAAATAAAGATAAACGCAATTTTGGGATACCAAACACCATGGGTAAAACCCATATAACGCTCATTGTGAGATTTCCAAATGATTGATATCCCCTAAAATGAGAATTCTTGGTTTTTTCAGTTGAATTAGATTTGTCGTTTTGGTAAGTTATGTTGTTAGAAATCAATGTAAACTTTCCAGGACTGACAGTAAAATACCGTAAGGTTACCAATCTTGCCTTGGTTTGAACGGAGGAATTTATATTGCCATTTTCCCAGGATAATAATTAAAAAGCAGCACGAAAACAAATTATTAAATAGTATTTTACACTTTTGTAAATATCCTGGTTTCGAAAAGTTAAGCTTGGATACATCCTTAGTTACAGTGAATTCTAAGAATCTTTAAAGCAGTCAAAAATATATACTTCCTAATCATTTTACCGCAATGAAATAAAGATGGTAATGTATTCAAGTCTAGATTCAGGTTTAAAAATAAAATAAAAAACAAGACCTTTATTGGCACTTACTAAAGGTAGCTCTTAATTAGGAAAATTTTAACAGTGGTAAGTATATTTGTTTAGGTGAGAACAGTAGTTGATAAGACACTGGGTGCAAGAATAAACAGATGTATGATTTTTGTGTTATTCTTTAAAAACAATAAACCGGTATATACATGTTATTATATTGGACTTTCAATGATGCTAAAATCTTACGTTTGACGGCGTGAACAGTGATTTTATTGCTAAACCTTATTAACAAGTA
Source organism: Ophioderma brevispina (assembly GCA_023653785.1). NCBI lineage: Eukaryota > Metazoa > Echinodermata > Ophiuroidea > Amphilepidida > Ophiodermatidae > Ophioderma > Ophioderma brevispina. The sequence continues at coordinate 29,078 of JAMKCH010050753.1, forward strand.
CAACAGTCAATACATATATTTAGCATTATGATACCTGCAATGTCGGTATATGAAAGCAATAAACAGGCCTTGGTATCCAGGGATATGGTGACCAAACTGCTCACTAATGCTATGTAATAGTATCTGAAAACGAGAGTATATTATCCAGAAAGAATGTGACAAACTGGGCCTTCATTCAGTAAAACTGATATTGAAAAGAAAGCATATTATCCAGGAATGTGACCAAATTGCTCACTTATGTAGTAAATTAGCATCTGACAAAAGAAAGCATATTGTCAAGGAATGGGGACCAAACTGCTTACCTATGCAGAAATTAGACTGAAAAAGAGAGCTATTATCCCTGGTGGACCAAAGCTCTAACTTCAGTAAAATTAGTGATCTGAAAAAGAAAGCATATTGTCCAGGAATGTGACCAAACTGCTCACTTATGCGGTGAATGAATTAGTATCTGAAAAAGGAGCATATTATCCAGGATGGGAAAGGACCAAACGGCCTCACTCTGTAGTAAATTAGTATCTGAAAAAGAGAGATATTATCCAAGGAATATGACCAAATTGCTCACTATGTAGTAAATTAGTATATTGAAAAAGGAGAGCAAGCAAATTATCAAGGAATGGGAGTTTCCGTAACCAGACACATCTGACACACCTTTTCTGACCACACTTATGATTCGGAACCCTTAACGGAATAAACCTGTTGCTTTTTTGTGAAGGGTTTCCGAATTCATAAGATGTGTCAGAAAAAAGTGTGTCAGAGGGTCAGGTTACGGAAATCCCCCAGTAATGTGACCAAAAGTGCTCACTTAGTAGTAAATTAGTATCTGAAAAAGAGAGCATATTATCCAGAAATGGACCACATTGCTCACGTATGTAGTACAATTAGTTATATGAAAAAGAGATCATATTATTCAGAAATGTGACCAAACTGCTCACTTTATGTATTAAATTAGATCTACAAAAGAGAGCACGTAGAACCAGTCGTTAGTTAACTCTGAATTCTATTGTGATCAGACAAATTTTAATGACAAAATTAAAAACGTGGTAATTTGTTATAACATTTCAACCGATAGTAGCTGACTTTATAGATTCAAAGGAAATGCAATGGTTTCAAATGAATTTGTGATGATATAATGAACTGAATATAACTTTGTCTATCAACAAAATAGGGAATAACGTTTTTAATGAACACCAGTTTTGCCAATGATATTGATTTCATGGCATTTGCTTCCAATCTGAATTCGAATTAATCTGATCTGTGCGAGGAATTTCTGCACTTACTTAGCTGACTCAGAGATTTCGAAATAAAAAGTTTTCGTTGTATTAATTAAAATTAGTAAACTAGAACTAAAGACAGTCACCTAAATTACTCAATTCCGAAAAATTTGAATGAATCGGATCTTGCGTTGGATGTATTAAACGTTTATGTGCAGTATCCGGTGCCATGGATACTGTTATAACAAAAAATCCGGATCCGGAATTTAAAACACAATGTGATTTTCGATATAAGGGGACTTCGATTTGAGCTAGCTATTTCAGAAAGTTATTAGTATGGACAAGCATTATGTACATGCAAAAAACACGATTTGGTTGAAAATTGCGGGCGCCTCCTCGGGCAATCTATGAGTCAAGCACATTTAAAGGAATATGTCAAGATTTTTGTCAAGCTCGTTTGACTTAACATTCATAAAAAATATATGTACATACATCATAGAATTACC
>JAMKCH010050754.1:0-20256 GCA_023653785.1 Ophioderma brevispina
ATTCTAGTTTAACACGTCTTTCTGTGGAGAATGGCATATAGAGGGCGATATAACACACAAATCATGACCTTTGTGGGCCTATATGGCAAGATTTCCACAATGGATTTTTCTGATTTTTGCAGAGGTAATAGCGTTTGCATGTTCCTACTTATAGTGGGGGACTGTAGTGAACAGATCTTATGTGAGTGTGCAAATCCGGATAAAATTGTGAATTTTGGTACATACGTACTTTTTATACATTGATAATCAAAAAAATTGATGGAAGCACTTGCCACACCCCTTTCATGGCCCCCAGCTTGGATTTCAAGGTTACACAGGGGTAAAATTTTTAGAATGTTCCGATTGTATTGAAAAGCACACCATGATGTCTGTCTGGTTACAAGGATTCCAAAAAGGTATAGTTTATACTACCTGTGACTTATAGTTTAGGAATTATGGGGTAAAAACTGTAAAAATAGTAAAAAAGTCAATTTTGGTTTGTACAGGGGTCAAAAATTAAAAGTTGCTCCAATTTTTGTAAAATGTGGTTCAAATGGTTGGTTTAGCTCATAGGATGAAATATAGGAATAGTTTTGACTATCTTACGTGTCTGGTTATTAACCAAAATAGTGAATAAAGTCAACATCTATTGGCAGCTATTGGATTCTATTGACCTGTGACGTGTTTTGTTGGATAACGTGAAAACTAAGCATGACAGATAAGGCAAACTATTCCTTATATCAATCCTTTAAAGGTGCAACGAGAGATTTGACATAACAGGTGTCCCCAAAAAATAAGAAAATTCTAATTTTTGCACTAATGTAAAGCTTTCTATCAAAAATATCCCCATGTAAAAGGATTAAGTTGAAAAAAATTTCTTTGGTACAAAAATTGTGAAATTTCTAATTTCGTATAGGAGCAAATACGAAATTCAACCTATGTTTTATATTGAAATTAAGCAAATGAAAATCGCCTTTTGTTTTCACTTTCAAGGCATTTCTGTAACCAAAGACAATGTAAGAAATCTATTGGGGGTATTATCTATATGAAATCACTACAGATAACACAATTTATGGGTGCCCCAAAATCTCTCGTTGCACCTTTAAGCTAGGGAAACAATTTGCACCACATATTAACTGAATCAAAGCAACTTCTAACTTTTGACCCATGTACACACCAAAATTGACTTTTTCACCATTTTTACAGTTTTTACCCCATAACTCCGGAACTATAAGCCATAGATAGTGTAAACTATACCTTTTTGGAATCCTTGTGACCAGACAAATACCACGGTGTGGTTTCAACACATTCAGAACATTTTAAATTTTTGACCCCTGTATAACCTTGAAACTCAAGCTGGGGGCCATTAAGGGGGGTTGGCAAGTGCTTCCATTAATTTTATGGATTATCATTGCCTAAAGTACTTGTGTGCAAAAATTCACAATTTTATCCGGAAGCGCACACTCTTACACTACAGTCCCCTGCTATTATATCAGTTGTCAAAATTGTGTCGCCACTGCTTAAAATTGCTCTAAAAATAAAAGAAACGATTTCCATGCGGTCAAACAGCTGTGCTCCCAGCCATTAGACTGAGGCATGGTGCCCCTCCCCCAGGAATGATGCAATTTCCCAGACTAGTATTAAACAATTGCTGTAGCTTTTCAGAAAATGTGAAACCATAAATTATCACAGATTCCATGGTTCCAGTTGCCTTCAGGAACAATAACAATAAAAACAATGTGACCACACTTAAATGCATCCAGCACATGGCAGCCTTGGAAATTATGACTTCTTTGAATTTAGCTCATAATCTATGAACCCACTGAGTCCAAATATTATATGCAAAGGATAATATAAGGTTATCTAAATTCCCTGGGGGATGTGTACATAACATGTCACTGTGTGTTGTGTCCATGATGGCTACAGTCAGAATATGTCATCGGTGGTGGCCGAAGGATTATGATATTACTAATCATTTGTGACCTACATTTGTATAGTTGTAACACAATGTTTTCAGGCCACTACCGATAAAATTATAAACACAAATTGATAAAATGATAAACACAAATTGAAGTTCGAATTTGTAATTGAGTATTATTTTTGAACTCTAGTTTTAAAATACTCATATTTTGAATTGTAAAATTAATGTAGAAACTTTAATTTCAAATTGTGATAAGATTACATTTTTGATTTACTTTACATTCTATAAAAAAAAACAAATAATGAAATACAATTTATGAATAATGATCCAGGATAATTATGTGTGTCCAGAAAGTAATCACGAATACCATGGCTTAAGAGTCGGTACAATGCATGATGGTATAATTACAACACAAGCAAAAATCATCTTTTAGTCTATCTGTTATAGACTTTTTAACATTAGCCGATTTAGCAAAATATTTCGAGAAATTGGATAGTCTGTCATCCTGCTTTTTCTATGTAATGTAATATTACCAACAGGGGGGGGGTCCTTTCATAGCAATTTTCAACATTCTCAGAACAAAGTTGCAGATATATTACAAAGGTATGTTGATCGAGGCATAAAATTGCTATCCATGTGCAACTTCACCCTGTGTGTCGTGTATTTAGTAATGGTTTTCCCCAGGGGGAATAATTGAATTCAAATGTCCAGTCCAATAATATATCAATGTATTTAAAAATTAAAATTGTCAATGGCATCTCTTGACAATTTCTCTAAATTGGTTTTTCCCCCTTCCTTTTCAAAACTATTCTCCTCCACATCAAAGACATAGTGTGATACTGTGCGTGAAAATCTACCACTCATAGCAGCTTATTGTGGTTTACGCCAGTAAACAAACAAAGATAACTAATATTTTGTATTTTGAGGTCACCTTTGCAGGAAAGGTGCACAATATTTTGCTTATGAATCTGGGATATTCACATGGAAATGCTTTTTTGATCGCAAGTCGTCGGAATTTTGATTCGCACATATAGAAATTAACAGAATCCACTGGATTCAGCCAACCACTTGCAGGTTATGTTAGCATGCAAGCACAAAATACCAAAATATAAATTTTAATGATTTTTTATTTTATAGGGACCTCAAATCCGCTGCTTACTCTTTTAATGTTTAAAAAATCCTTCATTGTATCATATTGAAGTTGTACCATTCACCATCACGTAACATAACTCAGGCAGATTTATGGAATGCATATTTTTAATGTATAGTCATTGCAAGTATTGATGGAGGTACCCTTAATAGCTTTTTTTCCTCCCTGAAGCCAACGGATGTCAGACTGAATCCCTGAAGAGGTTGTGGTAAGTGCTTTTGCACTATAGCATTTCCCTAAGGCTGGTGGATGTTGGTTATCTTGCCATATTTGTGTTCAATTTCTTGCTCCAAAAATAAGATAGAGTAAGGATCGTCTAGGAGAAAAATATTTTTAATTGATTGTAGGTTCTAATCTTGCCTTGAAAGCATAGTTTAACCTGTAGATGACCTTCCGTTCTTCAAATGACACTCCTGTAAAATGTTAAAATTGTGATCCCCCCAATCTTAATTAGCCCTTTGTTTGTACAGGCGCCAAGAGGCAACACCAACAAACAAACCAACTAAGACGGCAAGTATAAAATTATACGCATGAAAGTCCAAAGTTTACCACCCATCATATGAGTGAATCTGCCTCAAAAAAAACCACATTTAGGTATGACGTTTGTTTTGGGGGGGGGGGAGGGGTCTTACGGTGCATGTCGTGATTCCAGCCCCTTCTGTTTTATTCATTTGTGTTCACTAGATATCCTTGAGAAAACTTATTCACAAGTTTTTTTAGCTGATTCCGCCTTCGCGCATTTTGTGTTATGAACAAATGCTCATTTCCCACGTCCCTAATGCCACTGTGCTATAATTTCTGTCCGTTTAACGTACACAAAAATACAAATTTGGGAATTTCTTACAGACAACAACGCCGAATTTTGTCCTAAGATTTGGCACACATGGATTACTAATGTTTTACGCGTTCAGAATATATGAACATCTCAACTTTTTTAGGATAGTCGGGTACGATCTGTGTGATCACAAAATGCCCCTTTAATTTCCTAAAAGAATGCATTATATTTCTCTAACATCCTCAGACTTTTAACACCCCATTCAAGGCTAACTCCCTAACAAGAGTGGATCTGCTCTCAAAACAACTAAAACCATATACGTAAAACTATCCCAATAGCTATACGACTATGGCAACCATAAAGGCCATAACGTATTGCCGCCACAGCTTGCGAGAAAGTAGCACGCGTTGCGACTTTATCACAACGCTTTGCGTGTCGGCCAATCAATCAATGATTTCGTGACGTATTTCAAAAACATAGATACCACAAGCGTTGCAAGTAGCTCTAGTCACGCGTTGTGGAACTCACAACGCGTTGCAAGCCTTCACATCAACGCGTTGCGAGATTCACAACGCGTTGTGACGTTTACAACGCGTTGCGAGGTCCACAAGCCTAATGGTCCCATAACGTATTGGCCGCAACGCGTTGTGGAAACGTAGCAACGTGTTGCGACATTTCGACAAACAGCGTTGCTGCGTCGGCCAATCAAACTCGTGAATTTCTGTGACGTATTTTCAAAATATAGATCCACAACGCTTGCGGCAATACGTTATGACCCTTATGGCTTTCACAAAGCGTTGCAAAGCCTTCAAAACGCGTTGCGACTTCACAAACGCGTTGGGAAACTTCACAACGCTTTGTGAAGGCAATAAGGGTCTACACGTATTGCCGCAAACGCGTTGTGAATGTTTGCAACGCGGTGAAGGTCGCCCGCGTTGTGAGATTTAATATTTTTGAAATACGTCATCAATTTCATGATTTTGATTGTCCGACACCGCAACGCGTTTTGCTGAAATTTCGCAACGCGTTGCTGAAATGTCGCTCTGCCGCGTTGCTGAAATGTCGCAACGCTTTGTGACTTTCTCACAACGCTTGCGGCAATACGTTATTTCCCTTATGGCTTGTACCTTGCAACGCGCGTTGTGAAGCTTCCAACGCGTTGTGAGGTTTTGCAACGCGTTGCAGTGTCTAGCAAACGCGTTGTGGGTCTATTTTTTGAAATACGGCACAGAAATTCATAATTCTAATTGGCCGACACCGCAACGCTTGCTGTAAATGTCGCAAACGCGTTGCCGAAATGTCGCAACGCCTTGCTACTTCATCGCAACGCGTTTGCAACCCAAGCATCCGTTATGGCCTTTATGGCTTGCCATAGACTCTACTCCCATTTTTCCCTAAAAAAAAAACAAACAAAACAAAAAAACAGTGCCCAGCAAGGGCCTGTGCACGCTTAAGGGGTTATCCCTTACTCCCAATTAACTATTGGTGGTGGTGGGGTGGGTGGGTGGGCAATTCAAACACATTAGACTGCTACTCTGCCAAACAAAAAATGTGCTGGAATAAGAAAATAATAATTCCGGATTTAATTGGGGATGACCTACAAACCATATAGTCAGGTAGAACGTTCATGTACCGTACAGTTTGAATATATATACAATTTTTTTATGCTGAAAATGAAGAATTTGGGTTGTTTAGAATTAAAATCTGCCGGGTGCCACCTGGGCATCCTTGGGCGTTTGAGAAATCCAAGATTTTTTTTTTTAAAGATAATTATATTACTATTCAAAACCCTATTTATCAAACTATGGACTTTACTAGATATAGCTATAGGATCCAATGAACAAGTGTATGGCACTTGTAACATTAAGTCATACTTCATTCAAAATTCAAATGTAAGCCAACTCCAATAATTTTAAAATATGCCCTATAACAGTCAACATACCTGCGATAAAAAATAGACTTGAAGGACTTAGGTTATGTTTGTTTAGACACAATAAGTATTTCTGATACGTTTAAAGTGTCAAACATGACTCAATCAAATGGAGCCAAAAACGTGAAATCCTTCAAAAATACTTGACACAAACTTGTATATTACATCCTTCAAATCACAATCAATGTGTCCGTGACATTAGAAATGTACCTTTGATCCCAACCAATGTACACATATATTTCATGTTTTTCAATGCGCTAAATCGAATAAAACTAATATGGCCTCAAAGTTGTAAAAAACCATAGGTGTACATTTTTGCACATCTAATTGCACTCATTTATCTTTGACCCATGTTTATTTATATTATCCGGATTACCTGGTATCACATAGTTATGATCCTAGTACATTCTAATCTTCATTGACCAATAATTTTATACTTGAAGGTAAATATTTAGAATATCTGTGTCAATATTTTTTGAAAGATATACCGTTTTTGCTGCCATATTGATTGACGTGATGTTACAACTTTAAAAGTAGTGAGAAATACATTTGTGTCTCACGACATAAACTAAGCACTTCATGTTTATTTTTTATCGGCAGGTATTTTGCAGTTATAGGTAATATTTTAAATATTATATTTGGCTTCCATTTTGAATTTGAAGTATACTCAATGTGTTACAAGCACTTGTTCATTGGGTCAGATATTATATTTATTAACTTCCATAGTTTGATAATATAGGTCGAATAGATAACTATCATTTATGGCGACGCCATCTTGGATTTCTCAAAACGCCCAAGGGGTTCAAAGTGGCCCCTGCGAGTCTAATTCCTACACACCCTATTATAATTTCAGCAAAAAAACTGTATATATACTCAACTTACGGTCAGGCATAACTTGGACCATATCTCTCCCGACTAATAGAAAAGGGTTGATGTATGATATGTAGCCGGTAGTAATTTCATTTGAAACCATCAAAGCAAAAATTAGCTTGAGATAACTTCAACCCAAACAAACCTTACTCAACTGAAATTGAAACATCACAGTATTTGAAATCAAACCTAACAAACGCTCAAAAGGCTACCCAAACAACTAGCACTTTTACATGTATAACAATATGCCTGTAACTTATAAAGTTATGCGCTAGTAGATTGGAAGCTAAATCATCTATACATACATAAATAAGCATTACAAAGTGGTACCCATGACACCATTATACTGTCCCCACACCATTGGTTGAAGTCTAATCCAAGAGCACACCAATTGCTCAGTTTGATTGTCCCAATCACTGCTGGCCCACACCCCCTGCACACTCGATAAGATTTGGCATCTGCAATACGCGCTCATGTGATAATTCCCGCTGCTTGTAGCAGTGATACTCCTTCCTTTAGACACGCAATTATACTAATCAATTTTCTCATTGATGCCGAGTTCGTGCTTTCCCACATATTACAAATAGTAAGAGGAAATGAGGAAGGTTGAAAAGCATTGTGACAGACTTCAAGCAGCATACTGTTTGCCAACTTTTAATATATTTTTACAGTACAACGCGTGTCGGGGAAATCTTTCATCTTTTATACATAATTCACACCCTCACAACACAGGAAGGTCTGCATGTCTGTATGAAAAAAGCAGTTGTAATTTTTTGCCCTGTAAGAACATATTCCCCTCTTTTTTGACAGAAAGCATTGATTTGAATTATATTTTCTTAAGACAATAAATTTTAATCCTTTGAACACGGCCAGTGGGTGTGGAGGCTTCAGTCACTCAAAGATGATATTTCTCATTTTTTGTTTCAAAAAGGTCAAATTATTTAATTTTCCAGGGCATATTCAGAATCACATGAAAAATGCATACATAAATTAGTCAAAAAAGCCATCTTGCTAGTCTTGTCAAAGACGCCTCGCTTTTGATTTTTATCCACCCACCGCGAGCGCGCCGAAGGCGCGGATACGAGACAGCCGAAGGCGGGAGGGCCGAGCGGAGCGAGGCGTCTTTGCGCAAATTGGTATTACCTGTACAAGCATAATGTGTCAATCAAAGTATGGGCGTCATCGTAGCACGCCCATTTCATCGATCACAACGTTTTCATATACTTGCCAAGCTCGCTTACGTCGCCCGTCAAATTACCATACACATATCGCTTTTTGCACGGCCTAATTAGCATGACGATTCAAAAAAAAAAGCAAATAGTTCACCTCGATAGAGTGCGAAGTGAGTCCTTACGGTATCTGAGGTTGCAGATGGGCTAGTTGTAGCCCAGCTCTGCCGAAATAAAAGTCCCCAGTAAAAGTCTTCCACCTTCCCTGCACAAACACACGATTATGAGACTAGGGCATACGTCAGTCAATTTAAATATCAATTATTCGTACTGCAGTGACTAGTCAAAATTGCCACTCAACAGAACATGACAAGTGATTTGGACATTAAATTAAAATTGATGAATCCCTGAGGACCTGACCCGCGTATAATACATCATGCCACCAATGTGACGTTGGCGAACTCCAATTTCAGCCAGAAATGAAGCGTATTCACAAATTCACGCCGAGAATTTAGGGACACGCACCTCCTAGCCTAGACAAGAACTTACCTTGGGAATTATTACCATTACAAATTGACAAGGCACCTCCAACATACGCACAATTAAGGAAGCGAAACTTTTCGGCTGAACCATGGCTGAACGATCCAAGAAACACGTTTAGCTACAATACACATGCAACATCGTTCACTACAATACTGAAATTCACATTTATAGTAAACCGTATCACACATCAGTACACGTAGCCCAGTGAGCCGTAGCTTCAAATAGTCATCACAGTACCAACATGCCGCTAGCTCGAATAAAATCCTAGCACCGGTGCCGTTTTTCACAGTGGCAAAGAGTGGTTCGCCATCTTACATCCCAGCGATTGGTATCGTGAAATCCTGGCTGGCATTGCTGATTCGCTTGTTGTTTGAATCCGTTACCAAACCCAATAATTGAATGGTGATTGATCAGTTTCCAATAAAGTCGTATTCTGGGAACTATTTTAGAAGCCGAACGATGACATAATCGTTGACCATCGCGTCTGCTGGACGCTATGTTTTCGGAGAAATATCCCGAAAATCATTGAGTAACAAATGAAAGGATATTTGCGAAAAGGCTTTGAGTACAACTCAGCTTTGATCGTCGCAGAGAGGGGCGGACTCACACAAATTTGGGGAAAAAAAATTAATAAGCAAGCCTTTGATAACAGGCTAAGTCTTTGCTGTAGTTTTATACGGAGTGGCTTGACAAATGACGTGCAAACATTTGGGACGTCATCTCTAAAAGCCACTGACTTATGTGCTTAGTTACAGAATTGCCTGTGTTGATAGGGTTAAGATTACTTCATAAAAAAAATCTATCCACAACATCAAGTTAGTGTTTTTTAAAGTTGACAACCGTTACAGGCACTATCAGTGATTGCTATATCAAATATCCAAAAATCATCACATCGATTTTGGCATGTACTGTCAAGAAGAGGTATCCTCCCATAACCTACAAATGATGGACCCAGAAGCAACTCGACAACTCCAGGAGACTACGCCCGTTTACGTATGATGAAGTCATATTGACCTTTGACCCTTAACGGTGGCTCTTAGAGCGGGGTTACTGTGGACACTTTTCCACTTTTCATTGATGCCTACAAGATGGCATAGCTAGGAAGGTCAATTAAGCTTTCTTTCTTAATATTTGACCCCTAGATACCCATTTTGACCTTTGACCCCATATTGTGCACATAAGAAATAGAGCTTTTCCCCAGTGGTTCTTGTGAAAAACACATTTGACATCAATATCTACTTTGGTTGATGAGTTATCGCGTTGTGTGTGCACTATTAATTAGCTCATTGGCATATTTACCGTGGACCCCTGGCCAATTTCCTGTCACATGATTCGTCTCGACATTAATCCCCGGGCAAACAAAACTTATATATATTTTTGCACACGACATCACCTAATCCAAGTGTTATCGATTTTGAGACTAAAGCATTTTTGCATATTAATTAGATAATGTCCGCCCATTTTGAATGTTAATGAGTTCCGATATAAGTGTCTGGGTACAAGCTGTATACACTGACCAAAGAGATGGCATGCAAATTTCAGCAGTATTGCACCTTATCTGTAGAAGAATTAGGCTTATAAAGATTTTGTTTTTGACCCTCTATTGACCCCTACGAGAGGTCAAAGGTCAAACATTGTACCACCCATGATGTAGATTGGGTCAGTGGTTCTTCTGACCGATTTGGGTCAAACATCGGCCAGCCGTTTGGCAGAAAGAAGGCGAAAAAGCGAGGGTTCGGAAGAAGGAGAAAGAGAAGGAGGAAGGACTAAAAAGCATAAGCAGAATACTATGCCCCGTTTCACGGGCATAGTAATAAGGACGAAATCGGATATTTTAGTCATAAGTGTCCGAAACAAACACGTAAGTCAATGGAGATTGTATTTTGAACACTGCCGTTTTTATTATTGTCTGTCAACTCGTCAGTTGGAAAAAGTAGTATGAGAATTCTATAGGCTTATTCTCACTTGTAAGATATTCTGCAAATGGTCAAATACGTTGAACTCGTTCGGATTAAATCAATGATAGTGTCTCTAACTGGTGATTGTTCAGTAGCGACGTAGTGGAAGAGGTCTATCTATTGCCCTAATTAAAATGATATATCTTATATACAGACACTACGTTTTATGATATGTCAAGTAGACAGACCCTTGAAAAACACTAACAGGATTTGGAGAAGAAATTAGAAATTGGGTCTAGAAAGGTAAGAGATCTTCTAAAACAAATAAATGATGGAATCATCTTACTTAATCACAAGAGATATAATAGGTGGTGCAATATACAAATTAAAATGTTTTAAGGACTATAGACAATTGGGCAAAAGCGGGAAATGGGTAGTTTACCATAAGGACAGTAAATCTTCTAAGCCACAAGGGATAACATATATTGTAGTAGTAATCGAGATTGTACAATAAAAAATCTGGATTATAAAATAAGAAAATCTTAAAGTGGAAGTGGTGTGAAATCCGGGTCGAGTGGAAGGTAAGTCACCGATTAATGGCAAATCAAAGCATGGTGCTCCATACACAGGTTGTCAAATTTGAACATCAGTTGGACGTATGTCTTGAAGTTACAATGAAAGAAATGCAAGCTAGGATCCTTTCTACTGTAGATAGCATTTTGGGGTATCTGGTATAGGTGTATTGGGGGAATTTAATATTTTAACTGCATTGAGGTGTACATGGTAGACAAATGGAACCTACTCCCAACCCCTCACATATAGTCACCAAGCAATCTTTATAATATGCCATCTACTGTAGATTAGAATAAGACTGAGTTAATACAATTAGGGATAAAACAGGTTCACAAGTGGTTCGTCACAAATCAACAAGTCTGCATCCGATGCGTCCGCATATTTTTATCCAATGGGGTGGTTAGCGGGATAATAAAAGCATGGACGCAGCGGATTGCAGAAACCCTTGTTGATTTGTGATGAACCCCAACTCTATAGCATGTTTGAATCCTTTCAACAATGAAAATCTTTTGAAAACTTAGTAAAGCAAGATTATCAGCATTTTTTTGAAGAGCGCCCCCCCACTTTTGGTCAAAATTTTGAGATTTTACACTGTTGGCAATTGGTAACTTGCTAGTGAAACTATACCTGTGATGGTTAAGCTCGAAAATGTCTATGTGTCCACAAACGAAGAATTTTGTAATTAAGAATATTTATTATCGGGGAATTCCCCGATTAATAATACAACGTCTGCTTTGAACGGTCCTCCAATTGAAATAGCCGTCAATACGACATGTGAACGTGTCGCCGCTCATCCATTAGGTTGTTTTATTGGTTCAGCGGCAATTCAAGTTAAAAATTATTTTTGCTCTGAGGTGGCACTATTTCATCCGGGACGGATGCAACGAGGCATTTCAGCTCCTGCCGTTAAGTCCAACCTGATCCCAATGCATCTAATTATCAAATCGCTTATTTTATGATAAATACGCATTTTTTAAGCATTCTCGTTCGCAGGTATAGTTTCACTCGACAATTCCCAACATCACTGTGCAAAATATCAAATTTTGGAAAGTTGGGGTGCTTCTTCAAAAAATGGGCCAATATGGCTTTAATATTGTGTATTTTAACAAAATCTAAATCAAAATCTACTTTGGCATGTTGTTGCTTTGCAAATTTGCACCTGGTCCCCATGCGCGTACTTAGTTCCAAATGTGAATGACCAGTGCCTTGACTTAAACGTACTGTGTAAACGCATAAACGCACTTCCATAAACCCTTCGCCGAGCGTGAAGCACTATTTTGTACATCAACGGGGGGTTGATAATGAATCAAGAATATATGCCCGTTCAGGAGATTCGGTTAGTTTGTTGAATATGTTTTAACTGTAGCTAGCAATGTAAGGTCTGTGAAGTTAATAATACAAAATGATATCCTACTGTAGATAGCATTAATATCTGATTTTTGAAATACAATATGCTACTACCTGTATATAGCATGTAATATATAGTGAGGTTGATAATACAATATGCTATCTACTGTAGATAGCAATTGTATTATCAACATATATATACAATTGCTATCTACTGTAAATGCACTGTATATCTATGATTTTGAAATACAAATTTGCTGTCTACTGTAGATAGCAATGTATATCTATAATGTTGATAATACATCTGCTATCTACTGTAGATAGCAATGTATATCTATGATGTTTAATAATACTATTGCCGATCTACTGTACGTGAGTGAGTATGAAAAATTTAATGACAACGTCACACAATTGTGTCAGATTTCCAAATGTGTGAACATTGGCATTTGAATTTAAACGTACTGTGTAACGCATAAACGCAACTTCCATAAACACATTTCGCCGGCGTTACACTAATTTGTACATCAACAGTGGGTTGATAATGAATCAAGAATACTATGCTCCTGTTCAAGGAGATTTCGGTGAGTTTGTTGAATATTTTATTTCTGTAATAGCAAGGTAAGGTCTGTGAAGTAATACATACCAATGAATCTAACTGTAATATAGCCATGTAATATTCTATGATGTGACAAAATACAATATGCTATCTACTGTAATAGCAAATAATATATTGATGGTTGATATACAATATGCTCTCACTGTGAATAGCAATAGGTATTATCACATATATATTTATCATTGGCTATCTACTGTAGATAGCAATGTATATCTATGATGTTTATATACAATTTGCTGTCTACTGTCGAAGCAATGAATATTATATAATGTGGAGAATACAATATCTATCACTGTAGATAGCCAATGTAATCATCTATGATGTTGATATACTATGCTATCTACTTTAATTGAGTGAATTATAAAATTAATGACAACTCAACACAATTGTGTCATATCGTGTCATTGATATAAAATCTTAAACATATACTATCAATATACACACAATATTAAAACTTAATTTCAATAAATTCAAAAAGATACACATCATACACTGATGACCAGATCATCACAGATCCATGTATCAAACAAGATAACACAATGGATTACAACAATCACATAGAAAATACACATCTACAAAAAACAGCTTCAAAAGATATGCTGATACAAGTTATACTAAATATCACATTATAATTTTAACACTTTTAAGTACATCTTACATTAATTATACAATCATACAATGGAACACCTTATAATATTACAATCTTTTAAATACAATAAGTCTACAAGTGCCTTATAACTATAAGCGGGCCTATTCTCTCCGAACCAGCAGGGGTCGCTTTGAGTGACCTTTTACGACATGCAGGGATACAGCGGGACTATTCTAAACCCCGAACCCGCAGGGGTCCCCCTTTAGTCGCCTTTTACAACATGCAGGGATACAGCGGGACTATTCTAAACCCCAAACCCGCAGGGGGCACTATCTACTGTAGATAGCAATGTAATATCCATGATGTTGATAATACAATATGCTATCTACTGTAGATAGCAATGTAATATGATGTTAATAATACAATATGCTATCTACTGTAGATAGCAATGTAATATGATGTTAATAATACAATTTGCTATCTACTGTAGATAGCAAAGTAAGATCTATGATGTTGATAATACCATATGCTATGTATTGTAGATAGCAATGTAAAATCTATGATGTTAATAACTTAACTTGGTCGTACTGCAGATAGCAATTTAGGATATATGATGCTAATAACTGGTAGCGTAACCAGCAGGGATGGGGCAGGAGGACAGGTTGCCACCCAGAGAGCTTTGAGAAGGGAACAAGGTTGAAAATCATGCTTATCAGCCCTTTTTTGCCCGCTCACATCCAACCAGTAAAATCTGCCTCAACACCACCAACCAGAAAAATTGCCTTAAAACCAGGAATTTTACCCCTCTGACCCCTGTTACACCCCTGTTGATAACAAAATATGCTATATACTGCAGACAGCAGATTTACTTCTGTAAAATTGCAAGGAGTAATGATCTTGTATAAACATTCATACTGGTCCTAGAGATGTTTACAAATCACAGTAGTTTGTACTGAAAGAACTATTTTATGCATTGAGAGGGTTTTCATTAATGATATAGAAACACAGCCACTTGATAATATTAGCCTATGCCCCACAGTCAGGTCATGACCTTGAGTATTATATTTAACAAGTCATGTAGCCTGCTTCAATGTTCATCAAATTAGCATGAGACGGTACTTGGATAAATAATTTATTGCAATTGTAGAGATAGTGATCATCATATTTCTAATTCCGGGAACCCACTAGGTATGTTCTTAAAATTTAAAAAAAATCACAGGAGTGGGATTTGTTCCCAAATATTTTGCACACGTTAAGAATGCCAATTATAAGAAACCGATAATAAACAGCTGAGTTTAACTTATATCTGGTACATGCTAATCCCTGGATAGGTTTGATTCACAATCTATACCCTCTCAGATGTACACATACATTTCTGTAAGAATCAATTATCATTTCTCTAGTTAAAGGGGGATGGCCCGATTTAAGGAAATGAAGTTTTCATCTTGATAGATTGGCCTTCACTCCAAAACTCCATCTGTAAAGTTTCGAGACGATATTTCAATCCGTTTTGATGCGGGAGCTAAAAACGTTATTTTGTAAGCCCCATAGAGTACTGTGTAAAATTAATATTGGTCAACCAAAATGAGGCACATTTTCGCTCATAACTTTCCAAACCAAACATCCTTTGGCTCTAAGATTTCACAGGATAAATAGTAGCTTTCTTCTGATACCAAAATATTGACCACGTCCGGTAAAATCTGGGGCTTCTGGGGACGAGGCTATTAGCGATTGGGCCATGGACCTTTAAGCACCATGACCATATTTAGTTGATAGAGGGGGGGGATTCCTTTTGCAGGATATGGCAATTCTGTCCACACTCCAACCTGATCTCTAGCAAGTGTGAGCATATTTTGTTGTTGCTGTTGAATTTAAAAACCAGTAAAAACATCTGGTACAGACCAAGCAGCTGAACACTAGCTGAAATATCTCAGTTTTGCACATACTAAACACATCTCCAAAGGAATAATAATATAATTTCTGTTATCTTGTCACCTACACAGGTTTCATTGATAGAGGGGGTGCTTCCTTTTTGCATCAAACAAGCAGACGATGGTGGCCAAGCCTCATTCAATATAGCAACTCCCCAAAATATCAGAAGAATTTACAGCAATACAGAGTGCAAACCACAAACCAATTTGAGAGCTTTGATGTGGGTCGGTCATGGGTGTTCCCATGACCCATATACAACCTCGTCTGTTATTCATACAAAATAAAAATCAGAAATAACCCTTACATGGAGATGGTTCTCATCTCCACGGGTTGGAATAAGAAAATATAATTTTTTGTCAAGATTTCGCTTTTAAGTGTTAAACCAATGGTGATGTCTAGAAATGGCATTCTTGATGCACCCTCCCCTGTGAAATAAGATGATGGAAGCCAAGCCTCATCCAATACAGTGCATCTAAGAACAATGTGCTCAAATTCTCATGACTTGCACCCTCAAGGAAATCAATCAACTGTGAATGTTGTTGTTAAAATATAGCCTATCAATTTTTTTCTTATCCTGCAAAAATCAGACACTTCCATTATTATGTTATGCAAATATCAACAGTTATGCAAAACCATGCCATTTCAAAATCTGCCAATGGGATTTTACACAGTAAGGAGTGAGGGGAGTTGGTATGAGCATTTTAGCACAGCGCTCTTACCATAAATTGCAGGTTTCAAAAAGCATACAGTTTTGGAATCCTGTAACAAGACAAACTATTTGGTGTACTTCGCAACAAACTGGAGCATTTTATTCCTGTATCATGCAGGGCCATCCCCAGAGGGGGGGGGGGGGGGGGGGGGGGGGTGTGACACCCCCATTTACAAAATTCTATCGCCAAAATATATGTTATACGTTAAATGTATGACACACCCCAGGGACACACAGGCAGATGGACACACAGACAGACACTCGAATATGCCGACATTTAAGGTCTTTCCGAATGCTCAGACGAACCCCCCCCCCCCCCCCTTAAAAATCAAGAAATTTCAACCTGTGTTTATGCCGCAAAACTCATTGACAAACATTCTGAAAATTTGGATTTTTGGCTTTCCACCGCCTGGATCAAAAACCAGTGCCACGAAGTGAAACTCGCGTGGATAGTCATGTCAATATTATTGCAGCATGGATTACGGAAGCCCGTGAAACGGGGCAATTGAGCGTCGTTAGGTGCTCACCACACGTGGTTAAAATCAAAATTGTTATCAAAACATCTAAACCTGAGCTACAACTTTAACCAAGCTTCAAATATTACCATTATGTATTGTGTTGTATACACTATAAGTACAATAAATAGTATAAGAAAATAAGGTACATTTGTGTGTTTGAACCAAATACCTTTCTCTTACTCAATTCCACCCACCATTTACTTCTTATTATAGGAATTATTATTATTACACTTCACGCCTGGAAAAAAGGGGTGAATTGTGCTTCAAATTTCTTGGTATCTAAGCATTGAGAGTAAAAGAGGGAAAATTCACTATTTTGCTATTAGAGAGCATGGAAGCCTAGCCTGCCCACAGTGCTATATAGCCTGGGGTTAGTTCAGATATTAAGCATGCGAGGGGCGGGTGCAAAACGGTCCACTTTTTGTTGAATTTTTACAAAAAGGTCCAAATTTTAGCGAGATCATATGACAAGAAAGTACACTTTTCAATAAAGGTCCCATTTTTCGAAAAAGTGTACACTTTCGACTAGTTCAAGCACCATCCCAAAATAAATCCTGCATCGGCCCTGAGTACTAAACATAGCCTACAAGTTGGTTGGCGTATAAAATCTGTGAATAGAACACAACCGGGGTTACCTGATAATAGAATATCTCATGGATGTGCATGACGTTAGCACCTGGTATGAATGTGGCTGACAATGTCGCATCTTCAAATACCCAAAAATTGTGTGCCCACTGTTAAAGGTAAAAGGTCTAAAACATCAGTTTGTGAAAATCTGATCAGTCTTAAAAAGTTTTCTGAATGGGTTAAACTGGATTTAATTACAAACAAGGCGCTATAGGGATGTTGGTACAGTGCCGGTGCCTTGGGGTGGTGGGCAGTGGACCCCCACCCCCTCCCCAGCAGCCGCAAACACCCCATCCCAACACCCATGCCACACCCCACCAGCTCCCCAACACGCAACACAGCATCCCCTCCGCAACAAACCATTGCAACACACCACACCCTCCCCCAACACCCTGCAACACCACAACCACCTCCCCACAACACCCCGCAAAAACAACCACCCCCTCCCCTAGGCATAGTATCTCCTAGAGCTAAGGAATTTTGCATCCGGAGTTCCAGAAGATACAGCAATACGCATATTTAATTAGCTCAGTTGCATACTTAAGCCGCCTATACCACATACTTCAATTGCAAAAAGATGCGCACCAATAAAGGCTTTCATGCAGCGCCAGGGGAATTGATATCCAATGTACCGTTTAAAAAATATAGCATATTACGCTGAGTTTGCATTATTAATAGCCATTGCATATCTCAAATTTGCCCAGAAAAGAACTACACCCAAAATCTAATCA
The DNA here is from genome assembly GCA_023653785.1 of Ophioderma brevispina. Taxonomy (NCBI): domain Eukaryota; kingdom Metazoa; phylum Echinodermata; class Ophiuroidea; order Amphilepidida; family Ophiodermatidae; genus Ophioderma; species Ophioderma brevispina. Next base: position 17,878 of record JAMKCH010050754.1, read on the forward strand.
GGTCGAGAAACTATTCAGTCTGCTTCTTCACCAAGCTTCATAATTATAAGCCTTACGGACTCCAGAAAACTTGTACATAGGCCTTGCAGGGAAATCTATTCGAAATTATGGCAAATTAGATACTTAATTAACATATTTTACGGCCACAATCTAATCAGGTCGAGAAACTCATCACCCGCTTCTTTCCAACAAGTGTCCACCATTGTCGCCCTGACGGAACTCCAGATAAATCGTATACAAAATGGGTAAACATTTTATCACGGACGGACGAAGGACGCTCTCATTTAATAGTCCCCGTTCGAACTCGTTCGGCGGGGACAATTACAGACATACTCTTTAGATACATGCTTCAAACTCTTGAAGGCTCCGATACCATTAACTAGCCATTTGATATGGCCTGACATGGAATAATGAAGAGTTTGCGATGATAAAGTGATAACACATGGCTTGGAAATCGTTCCTATATGTCCCGGCATTACACTGATCACCAGACTTTCGAAAACTTAATGTATCTGCATTACAATAAGATGAATTGAGCAGTGTAAACTGGATCTCAACAATGTCATCTCTTTCATTAAACCAGGCAGAAGTTGAATGTGTTCCCAATTGTCCAATTGTTATTGTGCATCTCAAAAGCTGAACTTTATTGAACTCATACAAACATAATTAATCCCAAAAGTATAAACAACAGAAATGCCCAGAACAAACTGTGAGAGGAAGACAAATTATCCCTGTAGAGGTTGCAAGATCCACAAAACACCAAAACTTGACCAGGGGGTAGGACCACGACTTGCTCGATTTGGACATGGGGATTTCCAAACGGCCAATTTGGTGAACTGTTACGTGCATTTACTAGGGCTTTTTTTTTCAAAAAACGTAAAAAAAATAAAAAAAATAAAAAAAATAAAAAAAATAAAAAAAATCATGATAATTTAGGGAAATTATGAATGTTAAATCGTTGAAGGTGGAGTGGATTAACCTAGCTGCAAAAGTGGAATTCCAATAAACGGTCATTTAAGATTTAATATTCGACCAGGCCTCCTAGTCTTTAGTCAAGTCTGTGTGTGTACCGTCGATATGCGTAAGAGCGCCCTCCTACCCATTACCGTTAAGTCTTTGACTAGCACCCGGAAGTTGATGCCCGTTTTGAATTGATGTTGCTGTTAGGTTGGACACGTCCCCTACCCCCTGACTTGACCACCCGCTGGCGAAAAACATATTTTTCCATTCTAATTTATCTTGGATGAATACGATTGATTGTGCCCATAGCTGGTTTTAATTTGAAGGGAAAACACCCATCTCTCCAGGGGTGTTTCTGTCAGATTCAGGCTAAGCAATTGCCAGGATTCGTATCACTCCTTACGTCTCCTTGGAATATGGGAAGGACTTTTCAGGACTAGTGATCTTGGACAATAGGTTGAAATCAATTCATGCAAACTTATTATTTCCACCCATTTACAATTGACCCCAGATTACCTGTGACCTAGAATGTGACCTTAGAATGTGACCTTTGACCTTAGAATGTGACCTTTGACTCATCACCATATGCACATTTTGACTGGTTAGCGGGGGTACAGAGGGCACATTGCCACCCCCAATCCCTGCAGTTCTGACCATGAAAATAAGCTTCGACCCAAGCTACCATGAAGTGGGGAAAGTAAAAGGGATAGAGAAAAGGTTAAAGAGTGGGAGGGAAAGGGCAAGAGGGAGTTGGGTGAATTCTGGAAAGAGGGAAAGAAGTTGAATGTGTGTGATGTTTAAGTAAGCCTTTCCAGGCCTTCAAAATATTTAATCAAAAGTTACAATGTTGACACAAAACCATTGATCATGCTGCCATAATGGGCTCTTGATTAAAATTCGACTGAGCAATTGTAACCCCAAAGACCATGATGATGACCACAACTGACCATTAACTGGAATTATTGACCACTGTAAAACCAAGATGACCTATGGATGATGAACACAAACTGGACAGTACTGTATCACTGATGCACAGAAATAACCCAAGTGAACCATGATGATGACCAAACTGACATTTAACTGACTATTGACCAACTGTAACCCAAGATGACCATGATGATGACCACAACTGCCATTAACTGAATCATTAATGCCACAGTAACCAAGAGACCATGATGATGACCCAAACTGACATTAACTGAATAGTGCACACTGTAACCAAGATGACCAATGATGATGACCACAAACTGACATTAAACTGATCACTTAATGCCCACAGTAACCAAGATGCCCATGATGATGAACACAACGACATTAACTGTATCACTGATGCCACAGTAACCCAAGATGACATGATGATGACCACAAACTGATGACATTAACTGAATTATTGACACACTGTAACCCAAGATGACCATG
>JAMKCH010050755.1:0-10327 GCA_023653785.1 Ophioderma brevispina
GGATGCCCTTACAAAAAACTGTGGGAAATTTTGCCAAACATAGATTATATAATTAGCCCGTAATCCGATAGAGAGCTGCTCATTACATGTTACGTGATGTCAGAAGATTTGATAAACCACCATGTTGATTGATTCATTAGAAATTTGTTTTTAACATGTGTAGAAGCTGCCAGGGGTGCAAAAATGCGAGGGCTGGGAGCGTGCGCGCCGCTCCAGAAATGTTTGAAATCTGTATGTAATCTATGTGAAACATAAGGTTTTGCTCCTGAGGAAAGAACATATTTTTGCACCCTGGAAAGCTGCAAGAATGTCTCCCATGCCATCGTAAGGATAAGGTGTAGCAACCAATCTATCATTGCTGGCTACTTTTCCTCCCCCTCCAAATCATCTCCAAACATTTGTCCAGACCTAAATCAAACAGGTTTCTGTAGACGAAAATGCTAATGAAATAATAATTTTGCATATGTAAAAATCGTTTGCATAAATTTTTTAATAAAACCTGAAATTGGGGTTACTTTTGGGTAATTTTTTTTAGACACCCTGTAGGTCGGACATACTTTTTATGGCAAATCCCAAAGGTTTATCTTTTTATCTTTATTTCAGATTAACTGGCCATCTTTGAGGGTCACTTTGATGATACACTTTTTCCTGGAAAATGGAATTTGGTCTAGGTGCAGAAGTGGTGGTGTTAAAACATTTCAATTATTATGGTCTAAATAAGGAATCCCTTCTTGAAGTTTGGGGAGGTGGTTTTTGAATGAAGTTTTTCTATAAGTTTGAAGACTCGTATGCCAGTGGCAGATTGCCTTGAAGAAAAAGTGTTGAACTGACCTAAAAAAATGATCCAAAACTGGCTAAAAATAGAATAAATCACAGAAATCAACGAAGGGGCAGGGAATTCATTGCATGGAAGGAAACCTGGTATCCCTGTTTGAATGGTGCTGATTCAGAATTTTGGGGTTCAACCTCGGGAATGTCTAGATAGAAAATGCATTTTACTCTTTGGTTTTGGGAGACAGCCGGGGGAGACGTTTTGTACACAATTTTGAGACAAGTTTTAGAACACCCTATAGACGCAAGATCCTTGTTCCATTTTGGCCCCTCAACATAAGCACCAAATAGCAACTTTGTGCAATACGGCACGACAAACATGTGACATCAATTTCAACAAATTGGAGAATTGGGTTGATTTTTATCCCAGGATAACCTTGAAGCCGAATAAGGCTGTCCCTGTTCAGAACCTAGAAAACTTAACCTTACGCCCTATGTTCGATACTATAGAGTTGGAATTTTGGGATGCCAAAAAGAGCGCATTGATCTAAATTGGCATTAAGATGCCTGATTGAATTCGTCCAAACCGCTTGATGAATTCCTTCAATTTTCCACACTTCAAGAAGCCAGCTTTTTTAAGCAATTTTTTTCACTGCGAACTTTTCGTTCAAGAAGAATTTGGAGAAACTTTGAAAAATGTCAATTTTCGCGCCCTTTCAAAAATCCCTAACTGCTAAAACGTTATTTATTCAAATTTAGTCTCATTCTCATGTATTTGGGGTCTCCCATGTCTATTGACCTCCCAGAGGTCCGAGCATGACGTTACAATCCACACGAGATTAACTATACTGCGTCATGCACACAACAAGTATACCAGACTTATTTACAGGATCTGGCTCATATCGACACATATTTTGCTCAAACATCCTTTCCAAGACCTGATTTGTCACAGTAATCACATTTTTTTGTGAAATTAACGTATAGGATTTGTTTTAGGGTGTTGACTTTTTGCAGCAAACCGTGGTGCTGTTAAGACAGAAAAATGACTGTATCATGAGCCTTTTACAAAACCATAGACTCTCCATACATGTTTTCCTGGGTATTTATAAAGAGTGCTAATTTTTCCGAATTGCCATACGTGGTATTCAAATAAATCCGACCTTCCCCCCCCCTGCACATGCCCTTCTTTTTCCCTTTGATCAGACTTAGAATAAGTATAGTGCAAAAACTAAGATCAGTAAGGTTTGAAATCATTGTATATTGGGATGTTGCCTATTATTTTTTCACGTACTTTTTTTTTTATTAAAGGGGACTGGTAACATTTTGCATATAGAGCACCTCAACTTTTTGTTCAAAACAGAGGTTTTTGTAGGTTTGTTTTGGTTTTAACACTGTTAACCCTCACCTGAAATACACCACTCTAGAGTGGGTTCTTATTAATGGCTTAGGTGGGACAACTAAAAAGGCAAGAAAATACAAAGTATTTCATGTAAATTTTTTTCCTTCAACTTGAGAATGAAAAGATATGATATTATATGACAAATACAAACCTCCTGTAAGATTGGATGGACAGTCCCAATATTTTGAGTAGTGGACTACATATAAAATATCATATTTTTCCATCCAATATGACAAGATAGAGACAAAACCTATCTTTCTTCTTCATTCTTATGTTTTTTTAACTTCATAGTAATATTTTTTTCTAAGTACATCCCAGCTATCGCTCCCATTTTTTTCATCTAGGGTACTATACATGGCACAGTGTTCAAACTCAGGTGCAATTCTAGCAATGAACACTGCATACGTTTTCAGATGAGTTGCAGTAACATAACAGTTGTAAGGTGCCCCCGCCCACAGTCGCACTAGAATAATTTTCTGAACATTAAGTATCAAAATTATTAGTTCTTCATTATCTCTTTCCAAAGAGCTTCAACATTGAAAAAAAATAATCAATAATAGTTTACTAAGTAGGATTCAAACATGTTACAGAGTGGTTCATCACAAATTCGACAACCGATGCAGTCCATTCCGTCTGCATAATAAAAATTCCCGCGGGACGCATCAGATGCAGAGTTGTTTGTGATGAACCACTCGGTAACAGTTTGAACCCTTTCAACCATGTAAATCTTCTTGAAATCTTATTATTTCCTGTATTGAGGAACATAATTCTTCTCACTATAATACTAAAATGTCCCCAGTTTCACAGAATCTTTCAAAAAAAAAAATTTTTAGTGATTAGCCGATACTTTAGTGCCGCCCAAGCCGGATAAAAATCTGCGACCGCATCATATGCAAGTTGTTTTGATTTGTAATGAACACTCGTAATCATGTTGAATCCCTTTCAACAACGAAAATCTCCTGGGGGTAACCTGACATGAGTCCGGGGAACCGCCCGTAGTTACAAGGTTCCGGCGTGACCCTAATAGACCAGAAACGATAAAGTGGTACCTATCTGAACCTATATCTGTTCAACATCGGCACCACCCTATCCGAGAAAACCCCGAGCTAGTAATATTCCATTTTCACACTCCATTAGCTTCCAGTTGGAGCTATTTTATGAAGTTTTTTGTTCTGTTTTAAAAGCATGATATCAACACAAAATCATCATCTAACACATTCCTACTGTTTTTATACTTATCTAAAACTGAAAGTAAAGTTTGATACCCTATGTGAGACTGACAGAAGCATTAGTTGAATTTTATACCCTATATTGGCCAGTCTCGAGACCGCCCATTGCTCACGCGTTTTTTGTAACATCGGGTGGTTAACCCGAACAGAATACCCAGTTTAAAACCCCCCCCCCCCCGGGAAATCTTTGAATCTTATCTATATCCTGAAAAAGGAACATAATGCTTCTTCTCACTGTAATAAAAAAACCTGCCCAGTTTCCAGAAATCTTTCAAAAAAAAAATATTTTAGGAACAATCTAAAGCAAAACGATAGTTTGGCAAATTTTTGTTTGCTTTGCAGTTTGCACCAAACGTGACGCAAGTGCGTCGACTTAAGCGTACCGCTAAATGTTCTTTTCCTTCCGTGAACACGCCCGGGCGTAACGAGCTAATTTGCATATCAACGGTGGGTTAATAACGAATCAATAACGGGACGCTCAATGTAGCAAGGATATACGGTGAGCTGTTTGAAATGCGGTTTAAATCGGCTTAATTTTTGAACCCGAGTTTACAATTTAGGTACCTTTACTACTGTGGGAAAACACCTTACTTCTTTTGAAAAACACACCCCACTCTGTGAACATTTTTAGGATGTTTGTCCTATTGACAGTACGAATTTCAAATGTTTTAATCCAACTGGATAACTACATTTGACATACATGCCCCCTTTGCAGAAGATTTAGGTTAAGATTAAGATGAAGTAGCCCATTGGAAATTCTCACTGCCACTCAGATATGGACGAATAATGTTTTTCCATGGCGCGTATGGAATTTCAAATGCCCAATTAAAATACTTTGTTAAAAAATCTTAAATTGGATCAAAGCTGGCTGGGGAGAGAGGTTGTTGATCGGCCCACCCATGTTTAAATTATTACATAAACCAATTTTTTAGGTAGTTTTATCCTTATAATTATATTATAATTATTTTTCCGTTTTATATACATATTTTTATGTACTGGCCATTTACATGTTAAAATATTACATTTTGTTCTGAATAAACATATCAACATTTCTATATGTAATGTTACATATGACATATTTCTGGCAACCACATTACAACATGCCAACTCCCTAGCAGTCAAATAGTATATAGTACCTTAAAGAATGCGTGTTCCGATTTATGCCTATGTGTTCTTTTACTTGCTATGCGAGCCTGGCACTTGCACATAGGTCCCTAAAACCGTGGGGAAAAAAAATGAATTTTTTCGGCAGAAGCAATAATGAATGAAATGGATTTGAGGGGGCCCAAATTTAAGGACGACAAAGAGAAAATACAGCCTTTCATGCTGATATAGAATATAACTACATCTGGGTAAATTCAGGGGGCGGTCCTAAGATGACCGGAACACGCACCTTTAACTTACAATGGCAAGGGACTAGGAGTTGCTCAACAATTAAATTTGTCAAAAATTTTACTCCAAAATTTAAATTTTTTTAATTTTCATGACCCTTTCAGGAATCAGCATGAAAAATGCATTTAATGAGTCTAAACGGGTTAGTCTTGTTGGCTTTTTAGAGGGCTTACACAAAAATGACGTGCAAACATTTGGAAAGACTTCTCAAAAGTCACTAACTAGTGTTAGAACGTATACAGATTTCCATGGCAGTGTAGTATACAAATATAGACTGCTCATGTGGGAGATGGTGAGAAATAGGGCAACGAGATGATTTGAGACCAAGGGCCTTACTATTTTCCAAAGTAATCAAGGGGCAATTTTCCTCTCCATACTCACCGAATAAAGACAGTCTAATTTGTTTTATACACCTCATTTTTTTTTTTTTTTTTGGGGCAACAAAAATATATTCTGTCACCATTTTTGTTTTAAAAGTACTGTTTAGGCAGGCCTAGTGGTAAACCTAGGCCAACGCTGCATATTACAACTTTCTTTACGTAGTATTCTTCTCCTGCACATGTGAGAGGCCTGAGGTGTACAATCGCAAAAAGCAAGCTCGAGATCAGAATTCTGACAACTTTCAAAATTAACTAGAGACCCGTTTGTTGCTTTCAATGGTGTTCAAATACTGTAATTGCCAAAATTTACCCTTCTTCCTTGATTAGCGCTATCATCCTGTTGTAGATTTGCGAATAGATCTCATCAGTTACAAGTCTCAGCTGGAATCAGTGTTTGCAGCTCAATTTATTAGGCTGAGCAGACGATTCCAACGGCCGTTGTCAAACTTTTGGAGTCAGCCATGATTCTGTGTTGGATGAGTTTCGTCTCTTCCACATACTGTATTTTTCGAAATAATTTGTATTGGTGTACGTATTAAAATTAAGTACGATATTCTGGTGTAGGAGTGTTATGGTAATTTTGCCATGAGAGAGTAGGTTTCCCGGGGGTACTATCCCACGAGAATAGTGTTTTTGTTATTTATTCAAATAAAAGGAATGGGTAGGAAAAACCCATATCATGTGACTCCATTTTAACCAATCAGTGACATAAATATAGGCAAGATGGTGTATAATATAAAAATATTGGAATGTCATGAGGGGTAGGAATGTGCAAAATAACTACCCGAGGTGACTGGAGACCGTGAGCCTACTAAGTACTATTTTCCTGCACTAAAGGTCAGGAAAATATTAGGCCCACGATCCCCTCTCCAGTCACCGAGGGTAGGTATTTTGCACCATTTCATGAATATAGAGCAGTCAATATTTGTTTTATATAACATAAAAATTTTTCACTCCTTGAAAAACTTGCCAGAGTCTCTTCAATATCAGCCTCCAACCCCAACTCATGAACTCAAAGCTATGCAAGCCTTATTCTATGTCATGGTTCATCCAAAGTGGCGGCTCTCTCCCACAAATTTCTTAAACTGCTCTGGACAAGATGATTTGTTTACGGTATAGGACGATTCCTAACACTATCTACAGAGGCATCACAAGATTTCTCCATTTTGGTCAAAAATTTCCCATGGACAATGCCCACAGGTGAAATGTAAACATGCAATATCAAGCGAAATATAATATTGTACCAATGCAGGAAAAAAGTTCCCACAACAATGAACCCTATTATCCCCGGATGGGGGAAATAGGTGCTTTTGTTTATGGGACCTTTTCCCTCCGTGAAATTTTGTTTAAATTGTTCTCAAATATGTTAATGTCACATATATAGTTCCACCATCAAATGACAGAAATATAGTACACTACTGTAAACTCCCTTGCAGTTATATATGTACTCTGTTAACTCCCTACCGTAATATTGTATCAGTACAACACCTCAACTATTAACAGTTCCTTAAAGGCTGATTCAGATATTTCAAAATATAATTTTTTGTGTAGTAATTAAAAATTATCATCTAGAACTAAATAGTCACCTAAATTGGTTTAATTCCAAGTTAGAGATGAATCAGATTTTTCCTTTCATGCAGAAAACATTTATGCACAGTAATAACAGTGCCATAGGATACTGTGGATATACACAAAATTTTCGGATCGGAATTTATAACAAAGTTGTTTTTTGATTTTCTATATAAGGCACTCGATTGAGCTTATTATTTTCAGCAAGATGATTAAGTATCAATTGGACCCCATTGTGTATATGTACAAACATGATTTGTTTGAAATTGAGTGCGTCCCTCATCGGGAAATCTCCTCTGAAGTCTGGCCTTTAACTCCCCTGATAGTTATAAAGACCACACCGCAACTGCCTGGCAGTTATATAGTATCTTTATTCCAGGCAGTTTATATCGTACAGTACTGTAACTCCCTGGCAGTTATATAGACCAGTACCTATCAAAACATCCTTGCAGTTATATAGTACAGTACTTAAAGTGACCGGAGGAATTTTTTGAAGATACAATTTCTCTCAAATTGCAGCTTGATCGTTTTAGACACCTACCGTGAAAACGTTTCGAAGGTTTTATTGGACAAACAAGCACAACAAAAACCGTCAAACCTTGTTTTTGAACTGGCTTCCAATCCTAAGCGTCCCTATAGGAAAACCATGCTTTCAATTTCTGTCTTGCACAACAAATGACTAATCAATCTCCTATTACATAAAGACGGCGTATTGGCTTATTCAATTCAGGGGTTTATCTAATACTTGGTAAGCATGACAAATATGCAAACAACGTGGAAAAAAATTCAAGGGTGCTTTTCTCTGAAATAATCCCGCATGTCTCTTTAACTCCCAGGCAGTTATATAGTACAGTAGTGGTGACTCCCTGGCAGTTATATAGAACATTACCTTAACATCCTTGCAGTTATATAGTACAATACCTCAACTTTTCTGGCAGTTATATTAGTATCAAATATGCATGCCTAGATAGTTTGATAGTAATGCAAAATACTGAATGCCTAAGAGTGTGTAGTAAAAAATATATCATGAGGTCAATTATGACTTTTCCATTTCACAGAGGTGAAGCCTTGTGAAATAAAGTCAAACTTGACCGAATGATAATTTTTACCATTGCCCAAATTTTGTTTTATATCATGATATGTTTTCTTTTCATGCCATGTTGATAGTAAAACTATCACATGCCTCTGATCACTGCAATCATGATATTAAAAAATATATTAGTTTGACTTTTCCATTTCACTACATTGGATTATGCAAATTAGCTGATGATCTACCACTAATCATCATTAACCGATCATCCAAACAAATTATGAAGAGGATTGCAACAAACAAATAATCTTCCAGGCAGCAGTATAATACCATCGAACCCTCACAAGACAGCAGTTTGTGGGAGCTCCAAAAATGAAGCTGTCCTATAGTCACAAACAGAATTGTTAACCAGAAGAAAAAAATACATCGGCCTCGGACCGCTGGTGTGGCCTGCCGTCGCGGTTTTTTAATGATAGGGCCCATAAATGACCTTTGACCTTGTTGGCATGTGACATTTGACTGCATCAGCAAATGAGGATCCAAGTTCCTGGCACCTATGACCTCAAGTTTTGGTTTCTCCCATTTGAACTTCCACTGTTGTCAATTGAAGTCAAATTTCATTTTCATCCTATCTTACACTTGACCTCACATTACCTTTGACCTTGATGTGACCTTTGACCTCATCAGGCAATGAGAGATCCCATGTTGCATCTATGATTCAAGTTTGGTTTAATCCATCCAAGTGTGCACTATTATAGGCAAATGTTTTTACCCCTCTTTCACACACAATAACAGACCTCCAAAACAGTGGACAAGTGATACAGGCAGGCGACACATAAAATGCAGGTAGCATTTTTTTCAGTTGCAAAAAACAAGGTGATCGAAGTGAACATTGATTTCTCTTAGACAAATTTTGTTCACTCTCAGTGACCACATTGTCATTATTAGTTTGATAAATACCCACCCCACTCCATATCAGCAACCATATTTCTATAATTCCATAGCGTTGGCAGCCATCCCCCATTCATTATAGCAATGCACCAAATTGTCAAAAGAATTACAGCAATACGGGAGTACCAACCACACACCAATTTGGGATTTGGGAATGTGGGTCGGTCAGGGTGTTCCCATACCCACATACGACCTGTCCTCGTTCGTTTTAATACCAAAACACATTCAGAATAACCCGTTCCAATGGAGTTGATCTTCAACTCCAACGGTTTTGGAATAAGAAAATATTCATGACAACAGATAAAAAAATCAAATTTTTCGTCAGATTTTCGCTTTTACGTGTTAAACCAATGGCGATGTCGGAAATTCGGATTCTGGCCGAAACCTTCCCCTGATAATGACCTAAGAAATTCTAGGAGTCTTTTACCTCTACCATCGAACATGGCACCATAACCCACTCATTTGTGTGCAAGTATGAGGACTTGAACACCACTTCTGCTCTGGGATAAGTTGTGGCAACCATTCCAGCGCGGAGACCTTTATTTATTGCGTGGCAATAGCAGTAGGGATTTATTCTGTAACTGTTATCAAGGATTAGAATTGCAATCTGGCACACCAATCCTCGCTGTCTTGTGGTTAGGTAGATAACCTCATGATACAGTGTTGGTTTGAATCTAGGCTCCTGCTTCTTTTGAATACAAAATTTTCATTCTTTTTCAGGTTAGAGGCAAAAATTCTAAGTCCAAAAAGATAAGAGAAAAAAATTAAGCTGTCCTTTGATGTTAGTGAAGGGGAGAACTGCTCCTGGAGCATGGTTGGTGGTCAAAAATAAGCTTGCCCATCTGTTGCACCATTGCATTTCTGTGGAAGCAGCAACAATGACCTCAAAGTTTATTTTACAAATGTTACTTTGTTTTGCATTGGCGTAACCAGCGGGGTGGCAGAGGGGGCAGAATTCGCCCCCCCGGCAACTTTTAAAATGGGGACGCAGAAGTTAAAAAATGGGGACGGAGAGGGGAGAAGAAGGAGGAAGAAGAGGGAGAACAGAGAAGGAAAAGGGAATTGAGAAGGGAAAAGAGAGAAGGAAAAGGGGAAGGAGAAGGGAAAAGAGAGAAGAAAAGGGGAAGGAGAAGGGAAAAGAGAGAGAAAAGGGGAAGGCAAGAAGTGGGAAAAAGAGAAGAAAAGGAGAAGGAGAAGAGAAAGGAGAATTTTGAACCGTCTGGAAAAAATATGGGTCTACCCGGCGAGCGAAGCGAGTATGAAAAAAAATGGGAAAACTTTTGAGTCTTGACCCCCTGGAGGCTCAGGTCGGTTTCCAGAGCTGTTTTTGAGGTGTCGTCATTCAAAATACCATAACTCTTGGGATCGTATGTAATAGTTTGTTGTGAGTTTTACTAAAGCTTCAATAAGCTCTTTAGACAAACACCAAACAAAATAAAATTAATTATTGGTCGATATCAGACTCAATTTGCATAATCACATCACATGGAATAAATATCAATAAGTCATCATTGACAGTAAAATGTAGTTGACTAAACAGTTTGCCATGTAACCGTTTTGAGATATCAGGAGGCTTAAAGGGATAAGCAGCGATTGGCTGATCCGA
>JAMKCH010050756.1:0-11011 GCA_023653785.1 Ophioderma brevispina
TCAGTTTAATTTCAATATGCTCAAGGTCACCACGCGACGAGTGTTAGCCCGGAATTTGCTGGGCTTATAATTCCCAGAATTATGAAACCTTAACTGTAAAGTGGAACATTAGTTAAAGACATATTGTAGAAGGAAATTCTCGGCTGTATAGATTGATTGTACACAGTCTGTCGATCTTGGGTCATCTTGGTGGTCTTTCGACATCTTGAGCGCGAGGAAACCAGGCAGATATTATCGTTTATTCTATAGGGTCTGTCTGGTTTAGAGATTTTCAACGGTTGCCTAGAAAGTTGTTTTTATGCGTTCCATTGGTATCAAGATAAGTACCAACATCCCCAATTATGACGTAAATATGAAGTGATATGTTGAGGAAAGGAAAGGAAAGTATGAAATACGAATATAGGTTGGAGGAAAAATGTTTATTTCGCAATTTTAGGGGGATCAAAAAACATTATTATAGCACTAAGGGGTGATCTCATTATAATAAAAACTATTAGTTATTCCCATCAAGTAGACCCAAAACAGCAGGAAAAAAAATCGGATTCCTAACATTTTTGGCAAAAGTGAATTTTCCCCCTGTGGGTGTTCTGGGAAAATGACCATTTTGCTAACATGCGAATTTCTGAGTTCTTGGTTGACGTAATGCTAGGCATGTTGGTACTCATCAATGGAAAAGGAAAGGGGGGGGGGAGGGACCATAGCTATATATGGTACCAAATCAAGTGCCTGTGCTGTGTCTGTGTTTCTGGGCAGGTTGGTACTCTCTCCCGAAAAGGGGGGGGGGGTCCGCACCCATCCATCATTTGGAATCACCCTGTTACTGTATCTTACCCCATTACCACGGTGGATGTTGTTGGTTTGGATGTTTCATTGAAGCAAAGGCTGTATATGCGTGATAGTTGATCAAAAGCATACCAAAAAGGTAAAACGTATCTCATTAGTTCTGTTAAAACCAGGGTGTAAAGACGGAACATTTGTAATTGGAAATGTTATAATTGTAAAATGTTGAACTTTACAAGGTTTAATATCACATGTCACAACTTTTCTTCTTGTTTCCTTAATATTACCTATTGTTAAAATTGATTTTTTTTATTGATTTGTGATGTATTATTCTTCCTCTCTCCCAATGGTCCGTCGACCTTTGGTCAGGATTGACAGAAAAGACCACATACTCTGAAGTACAAAATGTGAATTAAGTTTTGAATTTTTTTGCTCAGACCAAAAGCTTAAAATAGTATTTAATATAAATATTGAGATTCAAATAGAGAGGGGTTTTCTGTCAACATCTTTTTTTTAGATTCAAAACATCGACAAAGCCAACATGAAAACTTGGAAAATGGTACGTGACTTGATTTTATCTCTCGTAGAATGCGTTGGGCTTCTTTGTATGTTGTAAAACATTCTCTGACATCGTAATTCGAGACCGCGCACCTCGAAAGCTCCGGTTTCATTACTATTTGAATTCGAAACAATATGAATGTGTGTGTAACATTGTACATAAAATATTCATAAAGTTGTAGAATTGGGCAACATAAAAAAAGTGAGAAGAAACAGTTAATTGTAGAAGAAGGCACATGATTTGCGACGTTCAGAGGTACAGGAATAGAAATATAAACCACAAAATTTGAATAACACTGTCAAAAAGAAAACACCAATTACAGTGTGCAATAATTATTTGAAAGAGTAACCATATGAACTCACATGTGTACAAGGTGACAACAACCTTGTTTCAAAAAATCACAGGTCTTTTCTGAAGGGGTTCACTAACACAAAAAATAAGATCGCAGTCAAAAATAGGTTGTCTGTAAATAAAAAAGGGCAGGTAAGTAATGACTACTATTGTATGACTCAGTTGTTGCAATTGGAAATTGCATTTAAAAGATTATGGAAAATAAAGAGTGACGTGATTACGTTGACACACACACCACACACACCAGCACACTACGCACCACGCACACACATACACACACACAGGTTATGGTCGAACCTCTTTAGCATTTCAAGAATGGCTCCTATTGTTAAAACGAAATAAACGCATTGTGAAATTTAAAAAGGAGCGAACGATTTCCTTTCGAGGACCTTTGTTCGAAAAAAAAATATATTTTCCACACACACCACAAAACATTCGCAGCATGTAGCCGTCTGATCTTCCTCGTGGACGACCTAAAAAGTATGTGAGATTGTTTAATGGATTTTGTTCTCCTTTTCTTTTCTCTTTTTTATAATGGTTCGACAGATATCTTGAAAAAAAGGTTTATTCAAAATTCAGTTGATCGTAATAGTTCGTTTCAGTCGTGTGATGAAGGCCAATGCGATTTTTTCTGTCTGTTGAAGGACAAAACATGCGAAAAACCTGATTTTCTTGAAGAGAAACCGGATCTGCGCGTAAGTTGGGCACACAAACAATCTCCAGAGATAAATAATCATAGTAAAGGGTGACCGGACGAGAGGGTTCGGATCACGAACGACCTTAAGAACAGGTTTTTAGCAGAGGCGGGAGTCTGCTGAAGAGCGGTGTGAAGAGCTCATCAAAGCCCGGTACGATTTTCGTTATAAAAAAATCGAAAAATACAAAAAAAGACATACAGATATATAATTTATGAGTACTACAAAAAATTTCTAAATGCGTATTAGATACAAGAATTTATTAATAACAATATAAAGAACAAGTGGTCGAAGCTTTTATAAAGAACAGACAGAACATCATAACACAAAACAATGCGAAATAGTTATTACCAGTAACGGTTGGCGCGAACCAGGAGTACATGACATTGGGGCGGTTCGGAGGAACGCGATCAGGAAAAAGCAAAGGAATTGACCAAAATGATTCTAGGAAGGTACGAGAATAAATAGCCAGGCGAAACCAGTCGAGAGAATAACTGAAATAGATAGAGGGAAGAAGAAGAAGAACACGAAACCACCGGTATGGAAACAAAAAAACAAGTGGAGACATGATGAACCAAAAAAAGCCGACGAACGAAGCAGCAATCCAAATTACAGAAAACAAAAACAAGGTGATGGAACTGCGGGTCAGTGAATGCTGTGTCTCAGTCCATAATACGTTCAATAATATCATTGCTGTTGGAATATACTTGAACTTTGACAAAAAACGTACAGCTCTATAATTGTTTTGTTTTACCAAATAAGTTAACCTTCCGTAAAATAGTACTGTTTCAATCTCATGTATGTGTTACGAAAAAAAATGAGAAATGGGTTGACATTTCAAAGAAGGTGAACTAGCTGTGAAATCTCTGATATGTTATATAAAGATTTAGGTGAAATAATCATTACGATATTTTTAGAGATTAATAAGAGTATACTTTATAAAGTCGTTTTTTCTACTTGGGATTAATACGGTTCTATTTTAACTGGAATGAGTACTATTGGCTTTCAAAAGGGTATTCAAAACCACTTGCAGGTAAACCTCGAAGCCTTAAAAATAGCCATTCAACAAACTATGACTTGAGTTTATGCCTTGACATTTCAGTTATCCTTGACTTTCATAGAAAGTCTCATTTGTTTCATTGCATAAAACAATATTTATATACTTGATTTCAGCGTGGTGCGTCAGAGGGCGGAGTATAACATTGATATCAATTGAATAATAATGTCATTAAAAATAACATTCGCATAGCGTTACATAAGGTTTCCAATGGAGTTGCATAGAATGTGTACAAGGTAAGAATTAATTGTTATAAAAACTGTTCCCTCATGTCTTATTATTCACCATATATGTGATCGAAATGGTAAGCTTTAGAATTTCATGAGCTAATATACGAGGAGAACAGTTTTGTTATAATGAATTACTCTGCATAAATTAAAAGAAAATAAATGAGAATTCAGGCAACTGAAACAAAAGGGGTGTGTAATTATAGACGTATGAGCTGTTGCTTATGACAACCACGAAATTTTAGTGGTAATTATCAAAAGAGACGATCAGCGCCTGAGGTGGGAAATTGGAGGTAGGTATGAAATGAACACTATATGTTAATGAAATGTGGGGAACAAACGATTTTGTTTTTAGATAAAAAGTGGGTAAGCAATTGTTTAAATGAGAAACTTAAGAAATCAGGAGAAACGTGTAAATTTTCATCAGCAATGAGGGAGGCGCAAATTGTTTTCCAAATTTCTAATTTCCTATTTGCTCCCAGCAACTATTTGATCGGGTCCATTACGAAATGAGCAAAGAAATTCTCACATTATGCCGTAGTAGTATCATTGATTCTCGGTCTTCTCGTATTAAATAAACAGTAATAGAAGCAATAAATATCAGTTTATGTAACCCAATTCTATCGATTCAGACAAAAGTCGACACAAATAATGTCACTGGGAATTGGTTGATGGTTATTTGGTGACATTTGTTTGAAAGTCTATGGCTTTTTGTCTCTAGCAAACAGCAGTGTCTAAGTGATGAGATACGGAAATCAAATAAACACATAATGATGTCGTTTTTTAAACCCCAGTGTTATTTTGGTTATATCAATGATCTTCAGGATAATGGTTTACAGGGATCACTTATTGCTGTTATATTACCAACCCAAATTGATTCCCCGTTAAAAACGGCTGATTTGTTACCTCAAAATTAAATGAAGCAAGGGACATCTCCACTTACCACTTTTGAAATACATTGGTTTGAACCCACGGACTACCTACTCCCACCCAAAGTCTTGGCCGAATGCATTCCAAAAGGTGTTTGGTCCAGTAAACACCTCAGAGTTAACTAACCATGTAACTACTTAACTAAGCTAGGGTCCATTCATGTCTTTGATAATGATTAGCGTATTTGTCTTTACATACAATTTGCACTGGTGGCCCTTTTATGATACCCTTTTTGTCGTTTTAAGACAATTTGAGTCCTGTAAATGTCTTGACCATCTTGACTAAGTCACCGCAAAGTCACTGACAAAGACGGTTTTGGTGTTTTAAACAGATCAAAGAATCGTTTGCTTAATAGAAACAGACTATTTAAGGTGCATTCGTTATTCTAACACCTCATTTTTAGTTTATAGCTAAATAGATCCCCGAGAAGAAATGGGTTAATCCACAAATTTCATTTGACTCTTACGGTGCGTTATGATGTTATGGACAAATGTTTGTATCACGCGCCACATAGACCACTGTGTGGTATTTACGGACAGAAATACCAAAAGAATTTTTTAAATCAAGAGGGCGATCCGAGTTAGGCATGAAGATTAGACACACATACTATAGATACTTACGGCCAACGTCAGACTGATATTAAAATCTTAACGTTTTTTAGATAGTTCGGGCGGACGAGGCTGTGGATTCACGCTATTGCCACTTTAACTTTGACGTTGTTCATGTTTCGATCTAAATTTTGATATATTGAAAGTCTTCAAATTTACTGATATCACTTATTATCAAACCCACAGGTGGGCAAAACAATGCAAACAAACAGGTGAGCAATCTACCACAAATGTCCTGTTGTGTTTATATAAACTACCCTATTTTTTTGATTTGTCACACGTAAAATGGATAAAAATTAAATGTGCAGTCTCTTATAGCAAAGCTTTCTGTAAAACAGACAGTAGACCGCAAGATAATACTCGTAAAACGGACGACTGCGGTACGGGTTTTGTTAAAGGGCCATGGTCCGATCATAGAGATAAACAAATTGTTAGTAGAGAGTCGAAAAGACCAACCTTTATTCGACGAATACTGGCGGGGACGGAACATAAATGTGGTAAATATACAGCCCGAGCCCATTACTACGTAGCCTTTACAGCATGAACAAATGCACTATATCGTTGCTTTGCCAAGGCGCCCTAAGAATAAATAATCCTTAGAAATCCAGAAAATCGCCAGGCAGTGTGCATCTGCATATATTTCCTATAAAACGGTTAAAATCGCATCCACTGAGTGCCGTGGGCGGGGGCTTAGAGGACTAGAAATTTGGCATGTTGCTTCCAAACAAAAACTCAGCAGTGGCCTCTTGAAATTATCGAAACTTGGAGAATGAATACTGAAGCAGGGAGATATCCAGTGTGTTATGTTTGTAGGAAAAAAAACTGGTACTATAGATTACGCTTGGCGTGAGGGCGGTTGCTGGCTGTATGAATATGGTGAGATTTCCTATCGTATTCTGATCTGATGATGATGGTATTTCGGTCTTCTTGACATCCAGGCCCTCCAAACGGTGACAGGCCCCACGTGGGTCATTGGGGCTACGTCCTGGGGCCCTTATTGGGCTTCCAACGTGGCCCACTTGTTTTGTCCGTCGGATTCCAAATGGGTCCTAAGTGGGCTAAGCTGAACTGGATGATGTAACGGCTAATGTATTATGGATTTAATTAAAGAAAAAAAGCGTTCTAGTACAGTTGGATATTTAATTCCAAGTATTCATTAGGCATCACTTGCTTCTCATACTAACATGATTACAAATATTATTATTACCTTGTGGTTGGATTCGCAAACGGGGACCTCATGCATTCTTAAGGGTAATGCTCTATCCAGTCGACCAGATTGTAGCTTACCTGACCCATAATTGGCATCAAATTAGCACTAGTTAAAGGATGTTGAAGTTAAAATGGAGTAGATAATTATTTGATACAACCAGAAATATGCCATCCTCGCATATGAGTAAAATATAGTCAGCCGGCCAATTGAAAAACTACAATGGCCCCATTTAGGAACACCACTTAAATGCCCAATTAAAGAAAATCATCATTGACCCATTGAAAACCCTAAATGGACCCCATTTGGGGGAAACCCACTTAAAGCCCAAGTAAGAAGCTATCAGTACCATTGAACAACTACACTGGTCCCATTTGAAGCCCATGTAATTCCCATGCCTACGTAAGCCCATGTAACCACGTGAAAACCCAGTGGGCCCACTGACCATTACACTTGGGTGAAACAAGGATGGGTAGCCCAGATTAATCCGTTTTGGGACCAACACAAGTAAGCCCAATAAACACCCATAATGGGTTGCTACATGGGGCCCATCAGGAATAGCCCTCATGATACCCATGTCCACAATGCCCCATTCAAAACCCACATGGGCCCCATGAGGCATAAACCATCCTGGGTTACCCATTTACAACCCACATGGGCCCCATAGGAATAGCCTACATAAAACCCCATGGCCCCACAGCCAGCTTACCGACACAAAACCCACATGAGGCCCCCGCACTGCTATGTTGGAGGGGGGTGGCCAATTTAGAGTTAGCATAAACTGACGATGCATTACTGGTGGTAGTTGTTACAACACATTCTGCAGTAAATCTCTGTTATACTTTCAAGCTGTTTCTTTTCATCTCAGTAAATGGTGACGAACTACAAACGCCAAATTCAAGCTTAGGCTGTACCAGGGACTTGTAGAGACGAGACTTTACTTCTCTGCTGCACGATTTAAAGTTGCGTCGATAACACTAACTGTCTGTTTGGCGCTCGTAGTGATTTATTAATGTGGGATACACAGCTAACAGTCGTCACTGAAAGATGAGGCCCAAATATGTTGTTGGAGAGGTTTTGTTATTGATGTATAGCTATAGATGATCGGGTCTTTGTTGGTTGCATATGCATGACAACATTGTATCTGCGTTTTTAAATTTCATTTCCCACTCACTCTCCCATCTGAATAAAGGCGTTAAGGTCTTTCTGAAGAGTGCGCATCAACAGTAGATTTTATTTTGCGGTATATTAAGCCATCATCAGCAAAAAACCCGTCCGGGATGAAACCCCCCATATGATGGGTATAGCATTCACATACCGAAGGAAGAGTAAGGGTCAAAGGGATGTGCCTGTGGCAACTCCAGGAGATGACGGCAGCCGTAGCAGACTCCTAACACATCAATGACAAACTTTTTTGAGTACGTGTAGAGAAACATGAAATCCAGTTAAGTATGTTTCCGTGACACCATAAGTGCCTCAGCTTAAGGAAGAAGTCTTTGGGTGATTACACGGTCGAAACGTTGGAGAAATAGAGCAAAAATGCGTCCACTGATTCCCTTTTTCGACAGATTGTGATATGGCACACAGTGAGGAGGAGTTAAGTATCGCAACCCCGGTTTTTTCTTAACCATGTTGACAATCTGTGAGAATTGTGACGCTCGCGGTGAAACATAATATGACGATGGATAACATGTTCCGACTTTGAACAGGGACAGAAGTCAATATATTGGGCGACGGTAGTTACTAGACTCGCTCCGATTCCCCTTTTAAAAACAGGGGGACGTTGGCAGGTCGTCCATCAGTGGGAGTTGGCACCATAATAGATGATTAAAAAAGTGCAGCAAGAAGTGGAGCAAGCTCAGTACTACATTCCTTGAGAATTCGATTAGGGATGTTTTCTGGACAGAGCCTTAGAAGTGTTACAGATCATACAGAAGTTCTGGAGTACTGCGGGTCTATTCCAACAAATCAATAATCCAGGATAGACTGCTTCAAGCTTGGGATAGATGTTGTAGATTCCTGCGTAAAAACAGACTTGAAGAAGGAGTTCAAGATAGTTGCTTTCCCCTTACTATCAGACACGGTGTGTTGTTACCATCTTTCCGTGGATAAACCCCAACCATATATGGTTTGTAATTACCGTCGCACAGATCAGGCACGACGTGTTTTGCATGTATTCAATATGGCGTCCAAAATAGCATGGGCCCGTGTATGTTCGTAGTTGTTATGACGTGTGTGACGTTTTTAACACAGTACTAATGCACAGTTCTAATATTTAAATTAATTTGAAACTTTGACCTCGGTAGGCGCGAAACAGCGTCCGCCATATCACCCGTGTTTAGCATTGGTAATTAAGCGAAAGTGTATTCGCGCCCATTCTAATAAGTTATCGGGAACAGAAGAAAAAAGCTATTTTTTTCTTCTCGTTTTACCTTTGAAATCTTTGGCTTAAAATGTTTAATTTGAATCGGACCTTTGATCGACCATATTCATTTTACACCGCCTCTATCAATGTCTTTGGCCTATCTCTCACATTAAAACGGGTACGGTTGTTTGAAATATTCGGCGCGAAATTTACAGATACGGTTTTTGGGTGAGGGTCACTCCATACAGATAAAATTTTCCATTATACTTTAGGTATATAAGGGATTTAAAATCGGTCATCCCTTTAAAGAATGACCAAGTTCAAGCTAAGCGTCGCTCTCCAGACTATTATTCACGAATTGATATACCACGCGCTGAAAGTAATGCACGTGTAGAGTTTGTAGTTTCTTAGTAACGATGTTCCTGGGTGATCGCATCGTCTGTCCTAAGAGGAAGGCAAAACTAATATAACTTCGGGTATCCGAATTTTTAACCCAAGTTCATGTAAACATCCAAATGTTGGGGCATGTTGGGATACACCTGCTTCCGATCACTACTCTTTGAATAATCCTGGCACCACCACAAGCCATTACCAATACTTGTGTATGCGCTAAAGAAGAATCTAAATGTTAATGTGCTGAACGAGTAAAGGGAGCTAATAAAAGTGAGATTATTAGACCTGGGTGATTCTGTTTTTTTTTTTTGTTTACAGGGTGAGTCAAATACATTACAGGTAAACTATTATTTTAGCAATAGAAAGTACTTAATTTTAAATCTGTAATGTTTTAACATACTTCGTTTTTTTAAAAAATCTACCCTTGTGCTTCCTAATTTGAAGATGGATTAATAGCTTCTTATTGTAGTTGCCCGATTCACCAATTCTATTGTTACATTAATGGCAAGTCCAAAAATGAGTCCTTTACAGTATACTAATGTGCAAAGCCCCTTGATTATTTTGATTACTGAATGGACAGTGAAAACACTTGAAGTCTATGCTGAACTTTTTTAGCTGTTTACTGTTGTTCTGAACAATTAACCTAAGGCTCAAACATTTCTTACCTGTTTTTTTCTTCTCATCTTCCCTGTGTCTAAACGGAATAAAGCAATGATTTTACATGAAGTTGTCTTTCGTAAACGTTTGGGTTTACTGTAAGGGTACGACTCTAATACGTAAGGACGAAGCTTTGACGTGTAACTTACAAGTGGGAATCTTTGTACGTGTTTGGAGCACCTGGCCATTCACAATAATGTGAAATAAGGCCTCCAATGTATAAAGGGAGAAAAGGTTAAAGAGCTGACACAACAGAATGGCAGGAAATGTGGCAGACGACCATTTTTTGTTAATTGATTTTGGGTTTTTTTTCGGCCCATCTCACCGATTACTGCTATACCACTCATAGCTATATAGGCATATATTAGCACAATATAGCCAAATTTGACTAAACTGTGTAGCATGTAGCCTATTTCAGCTCATTTATCCTAAATTCACATATTTGGGTGACAAAACTCTAAGCAGACAAACAGTTTTGTCCGTTACTTGATTCGGGTTTGTTCGGCCATCTCACCGATTACTGCGATACCGCTCATAGTCTTTATAGGATATATTAATGAAAGTAGAGCCAAATTTGACTAAATTTGTTACATGTAGCCTATTTTAGCTCATTTATCCCAAATTCACATATTTTGGCGCCAAAATCTAAGCAGCAATTTTTTTTTGTCGTTAATTGATTTCGTTTGTTTGGCCCCTCTCACCGATTACTGGCGGATAACCGACTCAATTATATAGGCATATATTATAAAAATAGAGCCAAATTTGGACTAATGGTACATGGTGCCTATGTAGCTCATTTATCCAAATTCACATAATTTTGGCACCAAAAATCGTACATACGTACATTTTTGTCGTTAATTGATTTCGGTTTGTTCGGACCATCTCACCGATTACTGCGATTACCACTCAAAACCCCTTTTAGTAAAATGACCAAATTGGATTAAATGTGTAGGCATGTAGCCTTTTAGCTCATTTATCGCAAATCACATATTTTGGCGCCAAACTCTAAGCAACAACAGTTTTGGTCGTTAAATTGATTCGTTTTGTTCGGCCCATCTCACCGATTACAGCGATACCACTCATAGCTAATATAGGCATATATTAATGAAATAAGAAGCCACATTAAAATTGTTACATGTAGCCTATTTAAGCTCATTTATCCTAAATTCACATATTTGGCAC
>JAMKCH010050757.1:0-11346 GCA_023653785.1 Ophioderma brevispina
ACCCAAGTTTTGCACACATGCACCTAGTGCATGTAACTTTCTTTCCTGTGCCTGTAACGTTTGTCTCCTGCATGCACATTGCATGTAAATTTAAACTTTGTGAATGCAATATGATATTAGAAGTGGGCTATAGAAGGTCAAATGTTTCAGATCACTTCGAACAACCAGGGCTCATTTGATGATTTTAAAATCACCCCGATCCCACGTTCGACGAAAAAATGAAAAAGTGCGAATAACCAGGTGCCCCATCGAAAAAAATCAAAAATGGCCGCCAAAATTGGTCAAAAATTGATTTTTGACCATAACTCAATTATTTTTTTTTTTTTGTTCAATTTGGGCTTAATTTTTTGGGTGGCAATACCATGTTTTGGGGTATAGGAATCAGGCTATGCAACTTTCATCTCACCACACCTTTTATTCTGTACTTGAAAAATTGGCATTTTTCTGCTTAAAAAGTCAATTGTACCTCTGCGGGCTGCGCTTTCCCATCAAAATGCGGCCTCCAATTGATAAGGCATTCTGTAAACACTTCAAAAAGTTCTAAGAGTGTGTTATTATGAACACTTGCTAAAAATTTGACTTGCGCTGAATCTTTGCGGTTTTACAACTGTAAGGCTTTTTTAATAGTGTCATAAAAATGTCCCCTTGAAACCCCAATGTAAGAAAAGTTCTTGACCCTGTACAATTCCATGGGATGTTTTTTCGTCAAAATTTTTAAATTAATTGCCATGGGAAAATGGTAAGTGTTAACACAGCTCTAAATCTTCTAAATGATGCATCAACAATTTTCTGAGTGATGGCCCCCCAGTTAAAATTTAAACTTTTCATACGATATGTCTTTTTTGGGAAAGCGCCCTCGCATTCCAATTTTTTAGGCTAAAATTGCATATCGAGAAAACGAAAAGTCGTTGGTGGATAGAAACTGCATAGAAATGATTCTTGCAGGCCAAAACATGGGTATTGCAACAAAATGGAGCGATTAAAATAAACAAGCTATCAAGTTAATGGTCAAAAATATGATTTGGGGCCAATTTGGCGGCCATTTGGATTTTTTCGTTTGGTGCCCCTGGTTTTCCGCACTTTTTAATTTTTTTTCTTTGAAAATGGGATAAGCATCAATAAAGTCATCATTTTAGCCTGTGTTAGAAGTGATCTGAAACTATACCCAAATATGACCCCTCTATAGCCCACCTCTAATTATAATGTATTGTTGAGCTTAATTATTTTCATAGAAAGTCATGCTGGAATGACAAAATTTGAGCCAACTGCAACTGTCATAGTCTAAAACGTACCAGAGTTTGATACATTTTACAGTTACAGTTTAGTTTGACCAAATGTCAAAATTTCAATTGATAAACCACCCAACATCAGGTATACACAAATATCAGAGTCCACACATTTTAAAAATAGGTAAATACTTATATGAAAATTAATATGCAAATATAAAAAATCAACAAAAACAGTTGTTTGCCAACAGACCGGATTCACAGCAGTTACAAAAAAAAGTAGCAATGAGTTTAATCATATCAAAATCTTTAACCCTAATAATATTTTAATATGAAAGTAATCTAATCAGAAAAATTACTGGTATCAAAAGTATCATCATTTGAGAAAAAAGTTTATGACGTATATTAGTATAAGCTTTACATCTCATAATGAAATGAAACTCCTCCTTCATTTTTCATTTAAAACACCATCTAGAACAAATCCTTTTATCAGGAGGATTGGCATGAGAACATAAAACGACCTTTTTCAATCTTACATGTATGAGCACTTATACTAGCTTACATAAAAGTCAGACCTTTGAGTACGGTTAGCACATGAACATAATTTTTCCCTGTATAAAAGATTTTTTAAAAATTGGCAAAAAGTTCTAAGTTTCTTTGTTTTAATGAAATGTGATTTAACGCATTCTTTTTCATAAACTGACTTTAATTTAGAACTAACAACATTAGTAATAGATATTTTGATAGAGTATGTTTGTTTTACCCAACATCATTATTCATCCAATAAGATTACAAATAGATTTTAATACCTTTTGACCATAGGAAAGTATTGCCATAATTACAGTACGGTTTTCAATCAAGGCTTGAACAACAAGAGATGAACTATTAAATAGGCCATCATTATTAGTTCCCCCGCAAAATTTCAAAGAAAGAGTAAGCATAGAAATTGCATTGATAGCTACTAAAACTACTCACCTCGCCCCTTACCGCATTATTGTAGCTTTCCGGTTACACCTACAATAAGTTTGCATACTACTTTTCAAAAAAAAACATTTTTAATTTTTTTGGAATAATTTTGATTTCCAGATCCAATGCCCAAATCTTTGAATATACCTTTAAGACCTTTAAGCATATACGGGGCCCACACTTCACAGCCATAAAATAAAATTGGTTTAATAGTTAAGAAAAAAAGTTTTATACTATACAACGAAACAGAGCAATATATAAGTTTCTCTTATCTTAAACACACTTATTTGCCTTGTCTTTTAGATAATTAACAGCTTTTGTGAAAGAACCAGAAGGCGTAAAAATAACACCAGATCACTGTACTCCCTAGACAGTTGAATTGGAATATTACCATAAGAAAAAGAAAAATTGCTAAAAAAGAGAAAGAAAAAATAAATACGACCACTTTTATTAAAAATCATGATTTTAGTTTTATTCATTTAGACAAACGCAGTTTCCATTTTGAGCAATATCATGTAGATTGTTGATAGCATTTTTGAAGGCCTTCTGCACTATCAGATAAAATGATAAGATCATCACATACCATAGACACGCTCAAAGGGGCATTGTTTAAAAACATACAGATCACATTCATTATTAAAGATAATCGGAAGGTCACTGAGGTATATATTAAAAAATATCGACTTAAAACACAGCCTTGTTTGACACACCAACTGAAGTATTGAAAGCATGAGTATATTTTCCTACATTTAACCTGTAGAATAAACAGAAGAGTATATTTTGAATAATATTAATAATTTACCATTTACACCACCCCAATTAACTTGTAATAAGGGGCATTACGCCATATAGTATCAAAAGCTGAAGAAAATCAATAACAAAAACAAATATACAGATTTTTTGGATGTTAGAAATATAATTTATCAATAAGTGTCTTCAGAACCAAATGTGATCTTGAGTACTTGACCCTTTTTCTAAATCCCGATTTGGTTTCAATTGCGATAATATTTTTTGAGTTACAATATATTGTTAATCTGTTGTGATAGAAGCAATACAAAATAGGTTTTGACAACAAGATTGCTTGAAACGCAATGCCTCTGTAATTAATTTTTAGTAGGATTACATTTATCGCCCTTTTATGGATCAACTGATAAAATGGCTTAAGTCTCCAAAGATTCAAATCGGAAACGCCCCATTTATCAAGATAGAATTGAAAATTTTTGCGAGATGGAGAAAGAATAGAGCTGCCATTTTTTAGCATTTCATTTCGTATTCCATCAAGACCAGGTTGCCTTTTTATTTTTTAAAACTAGAAATACTTTAGAGATTTCACTAGCAGTGATAGTACTATCAAGATCACTACAATAATTATTATTAGGTAGAATAAAAATTTACCAAAATGAATTAAAATGAATTAAAAACAATTATTATCCACATGATGAGGTATTACCGATTCATAAGTTGAATTACAATGATTCACCATTGATCAAGAGAAATGGGATTTTTGTCAGTTTTGGTCTGTTTTTTAATCACAAGTTCATCATAAAGATTCCAGAAGACTTCCCTGGTCTTTTGATTGTAAATTTCATCAAGACGCTAAAAAATAGAAGCCCTGAATTCAGATTTTTATGATCAAGAGTGCGCCTCTGTACTGGTTTTTCAAAGAACGATTAACTGTGAATCAAAGGTAGAGAGAGCCTTTATATGAATAAAGGCTAGTAACACTAATGTTTACAATTAGCCTGTGCATGTAACTTTTCACAATGTGCATGAAATTTTTGAAGTAACGTGCACCAGTGAATGTAATTCTAAAATTTTAAGTCGAAGCCTTTCACATAAGAGATGTCCCTAAAATATGAAAATTCTGACTTTGCACGATGTAAAGCGTTTTATCCCAAAAACCTGCCCCATTTGGAAAGGGATTAGCTGAAAAGTATTTTTGGTACGAAAAAAATTGTAAAATTTCTAATTCGATGGGAGCCCAATGACAAAATTTCAGCCCCCCCCCATATGTTTGTTATTTGAAATTAGCAAATGGAAATCGGCCCTTTTTTGTTTTCACTTTCAAGGCACTTCTGTAACCAAAGACAAGGTACGAAACAGGGGAGGGCGGACCAAGAAAATCCCATTTCAGACATCGCCATTGGTTTAACACGTAAAGCGAAATCTTGACGAAAAATTCTGATTTGTTTATATGTGTCAAAGGAATATTTTCTTATTCCAAAAACAGTGGGAGTTGAAGAATCAAACTCCAATGGAAGGTTTTTTCTAAAGTTTTTTGTATTAATTAACGAACGAGGACGAGGTCGTATGTAGGTGCATGGGAAAACACCATGGACCGACCCACATCAAATCCACCCCAAAATGGTGTGTGGTTTGTACTCTGTATTGCTGTAACCTATTCTGTTTGAGAGTTATTATGTGAATGCTTAATAAGGGTGGCCGGCCACCGATTGGTACAAAATCACTTACAGAAACAATATAGGGAGCCCCAAAAATCTCTTGTTGCACTTTGTATGGTTTATGTATTTTAATGCAAAACTTGAAACATTTGTAATATGAATGAAATCTTATTTTATGCTGCTTTAATTAATCTGTTCCAAAGCCCATTATCACATAAATTCATCGTGTGTACAATGTATAAGTTATTATTCACTGTAATTTATATGATTGCGATCTGGGAAAACCCGCCACATGGCGAAAAATTTAGATTTGGAGTTTTGACTATCATTCATAAGTGTGAAATATAAAAGTTTCCATAACGTTTTACTTCTTTTCTTCTATGATACACATATCAAAAGTTATCTGACAAAAAATAAAGTACAACATAACAGGATTTTAAGGTTTATGTATTTTATTTCAAAAAAACTGGATCCTGTGCAGACATGGTGGCCCACGTTTTCCCCAGATCACCATCAAATTGTATAGATAAGGGTTCTCCATTTGTTGGAGACCAGTTTGTATAACTGATTGGAGTTACCCTGAATAAAGCTTTTACTATTTTTTACTATTTCCATTTTTCAAACAAATTAAAAAATCACTTCGCAACAGAGAAAAAAAGAACGATAAACTCTGAATTGACTGTAATGGGCCTAAATAGTGAATATGGTTTGGTGTACCTTGATATACCCTTAACATGCCTTATAAAATGCAATTTATAGGTATCCATTCAATCAAAACCAATTAGACTGCATATTAATTAATTTCAACTATCAGTATATATATATGTAACATTCAAGCTTCTATTTTTCAGTCTTTACTTGCTGTAAATTAGACATTCTTAATTGCTTACCTTAACAAACACTTATGGGTTTGTTCTGTGGCAAGACAGGCGTAAAGGGGATACATAAAGTGCATAAGGGGGGTCCATGTGACCCAGGATTTCATTTTTACGCATGCCATGTTTTAACAAAATTATTTAGCCCAAGATGTATGCAATTGCCCAAATACCAGTTCAGAATATTTTGGTAAGAAACACAAAGTTCAAATCGGCATGGCGTTTTATACTCATTAGCATATAAAAAAAAAGATTTGGGGGAGCTTATCAAAATTTGTTTTGCCCATAAATCACCAGGAATAACTTTTTTGAATTCTATTCAACAATGTAGTGTATTGATACATCATGCCGAATTATGGAAAAATGCTTTGGAAAGTGGTTTGTCATTTTTGGGCATGAAGAGGTGCGCATTTCAAAATGTTTTTTTGACCGCCATTTTGAATCATGTACAACCAATTTTTTTCCTGTTATGTGGTCATGGGGTATTGACTTGATCCAATGACTAGAGTTTAGCTATAACAATTTCCAACGGCAAAGTGGGCGTTCAGAGGGGGTCCACTTGGGGAAGACCTTATGCACCAAAGAGATGCAGAAGACCTTGCACTTTTAAAAGTCTTAAAGCAATTAACAAACAAATTGGTTAAGAGTTGCCGGGATGCCCCCCAAGTTTCCAAAATTTTTATTTGCACCAGTTATGTTGGTATTTGTCTAGGAAAACTTATAACTGCGAACGAGAATGTAAAAATGTGTTATTTATCATAAAATAAGCATTTGAGAATTAGAATTTGTATCTCAGATTGGACTTAAACGGCAGAGCTGGAAATGTAAGTTTATGTCCCTGCATGATGAATTAGTGCCACCTCCAAAGAATATGATCTTGACTTGCATGAACCAATAAAACAACAAATGGCTGAGCGTAGAAGGTGACAGGGCGCTAATTCCCGGATATTTCAGAATTGCGAAGGTCGTTTTTTTTTTAAAGATTGGAGCACTCTTCAAAAAACAATGTGCTATTATAGCTTTTAGGTTAGTGATAATTCAAGAGAAGGAAAAAAGAAATCAAAGAAAAAAAGTATGTAAAATTCCATAACTATGTAGAGACAAGCACATAAAGTGTGAAAAAATGAAGTATTTTCAAAGAGGACATTGTCTCACCGTCTCCCGCAAATAGGACCATTAAAGGATGGTATCTCAAAACCGCTGAGTTGTGGTTAGAATAACAAAGATCAATATGTTTGTGTTTGAGGTCAACTGTAAGGGGAACATTGCACAGTATTATGCTTATAATCGAGGGAAAGGACTCTTGATTTGAATTCTGAAATTATGCTGTAGAGAAATTGCAGAATCGTATCAAAAGTACTACTGCCTTGTCTTAAATTCACTACTTGGTTTCAAGCCAAGCCCCGGGGGGCCACTGTATTCAAAGGTGGATATGAGTGCGTGAACATGGGACTTTTCAAAGCACCCTAAACAGGTATTTTCACTGACTAAAAAAACAAAGCTAAAACAAACACACCCTAAACAAGTATTTTTATCGGTTTATGATACCCTCAACAAGTACGCAGTGCAATTTGAATCGTAAATATACCTTTATTTTCTTGCTTTGCTTTTACCTTCCCAAGTTCTGATTAACCGGGTTGATACAATATTTTGGATGATTTTGAGACCCTGCTTGATGAGGACATGACAATTTTCAGGGCAAGAAAAAAAAACATACCCTTTTTTCCATGTTTTGATGTTTTTGGACCCTAACGGTGTCTGCGCGTACATCGCCTGTTTCAAAAAAGGCACCCTTTTTACGCATTTTCTTGTCCACGCTTCATATCCAACTTTGAATTACAAAGTGGCCCCCGGGAGCCAAGAACTTGCATTGTATGTTTAAATCCCTTGCTTAGTAACAAAAATACCAATAAATTTTGATTATTTTTTCGATTGTTTAGGATCAGCAACGATGCTTGTATCTTTTAATTTTTTGTACAGTCGGTAATTTTTAAAAATTCTTTGCAAACGACTCCAAGAATTCACCAAAATCTAATTATTTTTTACTTGAATACACCTTTATTTATTTAGCAGTAAACCCAGAAAACATTAGAAAACAACAGACAGGTGCAAATTACCCAGTTTACCATAGCAAAATGCTCCCCATTTTGAAGTAACGCCTACACAAATGTTGGCTTGCAAATTTGTTATAGCAGTTTTACAATGCTAATATATAAAAGCATCCCATGTTATGATAAAATTGTCAAAAATGCTATACAAAAAATGTTAGAAGGAATTGGCACCACTGTAAACAGAGTATATGATGGGTCTAAATTGCACTTTGCGTTCTGTGTGCAGTGGATTTCGAACATGTGCGCATCACGTAGGATTCATTTTCCTCAGAGGTGGATGCCACTTGTGGGCAGTTCCACCCTTTTTAAAGGGTTGCCGTTTTGGAAATCCTGAAAATCATTAAATGGTGGGGCCTGACACATTTTTCAGTTAAAGGGTGCCCCCTCAGTAAAAAGGGTGTGGGTCAAATAAAAAGGGTGGGAACACACCCCACTGCCTACTATGAGTTCTTATGTGTACCTCTGTGAGCTAATTTGGATATGGCCAAACAAAAATATTAAATATTAATATGATAATAGATTTCACTTTCATTTATACAAAATACACATGTTCAAATGAAATCTGTGGATTGAAAGTTTATTGTTTACTGTTTAACAAGTAATCCAAATATTGCCATTCGATTGATAAAGAGGGTGGGGTCCGAAATTTTTCAGTGTCATGAAAGGGTGCCTCGGTAAAAAGGGTGGGGGTCAAATAAAAAGGGTGGGGGTCCAACCCCACTGCCCACTATGGATGCATTTTGTTTTAATAATTTTCCCGCACACTTATTAACAGTTTTATAATAAACAACATGGGAAATTCACAAAACCATTTCTGTGCTTAATTAGTTAAAAAAAACTTGATATTCCTTGTTGGTTGAGAAATTAGGCAATTAATTCCAGGATCCAAGCACATGAATGTTGTGCTTGTCCAATATGTGGCTATTACTTAATGTGCATATGCAGTAAGTATGCATTGAATTGCAGGCACTGGTTTTTGAAGGTATGCTAGTGTGAATGCACTCTGATGAATCTCCTCCAATTACCTTTTAGTGGTGTGACTAAGTGCACGCCTAAATTTCCAATTTGGTGTTGTAATAAAACACCACTACAGCACACCTTTCATCTAAAAAACTTTCAGCTAGTCTGGCTAATTGAAAACCAAGTGTCTGAATAATTTGTCTAATTTCTATCTCAACAAGTATATGCAGTTTTTAAACCTAAAGTAAATTTTAGAGAAAATGTTGATTTTGGAACCGGTACTCTCTTACGACTAATTGAACCCAAGGCGATAACCATTAATTTTAAGTGGAAGAACGAGGCCGGATGCCGGTTCTTCCACGCAAAAAATAATGGTGTCGCCGGGTTCATTCGTCGTTAAAGAGAGTACCGGTTCCCAAAATCATACCTTTATTCTCATTCCTTAACAGCTTATATTTAAGGTCATCTTTAACTCATTTCGCGATGTTTTACGGCTTTAAAATACAACAAGGAAAGTGACGCCACCACCCATTGACACAATCGAACAACCCGTTGAACGCACCGATCATACGCAACGAGACGCAACGTTGGCGGCGCGCGAGAACCGTAGCAAAACCAGTATGCGCGAGCTTAAAAAATCGCTTTCAACCTAAGAAACAACATCAATACGCAGCGCGTACACTGGTTTCAATTAAACGAATTGCACCCAGGCATCAGCCAATGAAATTGCTTACATTTTCATAGCGTTTAGAATTACAGTTTGTAAATACATTTCCAAAAAGGCCAGATGCATTATATAAACAGCTGTAAAATCTAAGCGTTTCATTGCTGATCCGGGTTCGATCGACAATTGGAACCAGGGAAGTATGTTTGCGTATTGAACGTTATTTTGAGATGAAGCGCTTGCACCATACCACATTTTGCTACCTTCACACGCGCATGCCAACGTTGCGTCTCGTTGCATAATGTTTGTTGGCGTTCAACAGGTGGTTTGCTTTTTATCACGGTGGTGGCTATCCTTTCTTGTGTATTTAAGCCATAATTAGCTGAATTGGATTAAAGATGACCTTAATTGTAAAGCTGTTTAAGAATGAGAATCAAGGTATGATTTTGGGAACCGGCACCCTCTTTACGACGAATTGAAACCGGCAACACCATTAGTTTTGCGTGGAAGAATTCCGTCATCCGGCCTCGTAAAAATTCCACTTAAAATACTGGTATTGCCTTGGTTTCCAATTCATCGTAAAGTGGAGTACCGGTTCCCAAAATCATACCTTATTCTCATTCTTAAAACAGCTTAACATAAGGTCACTTTAACTCAATTTGCGATTGTTTTACGGTTTTAATACAAAAGAAGACTGCCACCACCATTGACAAACATCGAAAACAACCCGTTGACGCAACGATCATAAGCAACGAGACGCAACGTTGGAAGGGCCGCGCGAGCAGTAGCAAAACGCAGTATTGACGCGAGCGCTTAAACTAAAAAATAACAATACAATTACGCAGCGCGTACTACCTGGTTCAATTAAACGAAGTGAACCCAGGCATCAGCAAGAAATTGCTTCATTTTCACAGCGGTGTAAGAATTACAGTTTGTAAATCATATTCAAATGCCAGATGACATTATATTAAACAGCTGTGAAATCAAGGGTTTTCAATGGCTGTGCCGGGTCGATTCGACAATTGAACCCAGGAAGTATGGTGCGTATGACGTTATTTTGAGATGAGCGCTTGGCACCATACCACATTTTGATACTTCACACGCGACATGCCAACGTTGAGTTCTGTTGCATATGTTTGTTGCGTTCAACAAGTTGTTCGATTTGTTCACGGGGTGGTTGTGCATACTTCTTGTTTGTATTAAGCATGAAGTAGCCCTCGAAATTGGAGTAAAAGGACCTTAAATTGTAAAGCTGTTTAAGACGAATGAGAAATAAGGTATGATTTTGGGAACCGGCACCCTCTATTTACGACGAATTGAACCAGGGCAACAACCATTATTTTTGCGTGGAAGAATTTCGGCCTCCGGCCTCGTAAACTTCCAATTAAAATAATGGTTATTGCCTTGGTTTCAAGTCATCGTTTAAGAGAGTACGTGTTCCCAAAATCATACTTTATTCTCGAAGTCAAAACCACATTTATACATGTAATGACCGAATAAAAGCATATTATACAAATGTGAAGCTTACATTATCTGTAGTGCATTGTGCCATAAAACATTGCAAATTGTCCTTAGTATTAGGGCACCATGTGGTAATTAAAGGCCCCGACTCAAAGATTTTGAAATTTATATATTTTGTGTATTAATTACAAATAGTCAAACAAAACTCAAAGACAGTAACCAAAATGCTCCATTCCAAAGTTTGAGATGTCAGATTTTTCGTTTTGAAAATTGATGCAGTAAACATTAGATAGTATACACGAGTACCATAGGATACTATGTACAGCCAAAAAGTTCGGATTTGGAAGTTTTTCAAAAAGTTGTGATTGTGATTGTCTAGATGAAGGAAATTGATTTGAGCTTAGCGATTTCACCACATGATAAGTATGTTGACAAGCATTGTGTGTATACTCTTAAAGGCCAACCAGAGGATTTCCTGCGAATGGTGCCCTCAATTTCAAACAATGTATGTTTTTTGCATATATTAAAGCCCACTAGCTCCAGAATTATGCAAAATCATCATTTTTTAGATTCTGATTTAGGAAATCAGCAATTATGTGCTGTCCTATAGTATAAAAGTAGAATGGGTGTTGTTCCTCATCTCTAAAGTAGCATGACACAGCAGAGACTGTAATTTGAAAA
>JAMKCH010050758.1:0-16204 GCA_023653785.1 Ophioderma brevispina
TGAAACATTGTTTCTAGACCGATTTTCGATGCTGATCACGAAAATGCCGGTTGCCTTGCTGTATTTTGAGTGCAAAGGGGTCAAAATTCAAGAAATTCAAAATGGCCGCCAAATACCACTAAAATGATGTCAAAAGATATAAATTCGTAATTTTCCACAGTTAACAGACATTAAACTTACTCTTCTACACAGATTTTTGCAACTGAGTATATTAACACTAATTATTAATCATAAAATCTAGCCTAAAGGGGTAAAATTGGACCAAATTCAAGATGGCCGCCAAAATTTCATACAAAACTTAACAACTTAATTTTAGGCGTACCAATCCCACAATAATTCAGTATTATTAAACATACTGTCTCTTGAGGTGAGTATATAGTCCACCCAATCTATGAAAAATAATAGGTACACCTGGACAAAATTGCTACAGGTTTTCTTGCTGCAACTAGCAGTAAAAGATATCCCAAACAACATATCAAAAAGGTAGAAAAAGGGAAGCCTGGCAAAACATGCTAATTTGCATTTATCTTACGTGACGTATACGCCCATATTTCGACAAAGGTATATAGCTCATAAATGCATGTTTAGGGAGATTTTCCATTTTTCTGTTAGTATTTGAACATGTTTTGCATGGCTATGCCTGCAAGGTGTATGTAGCACTTGCAATTGATATATTAAAAGTGGAAAGTGATGGTCATTATTCAAGATGGCCGCAATTTTCCCGCCAAAATTAATTTTGCGTTCTTAATGATTTGTCAGACTGCAATCGGGATGGGGAGATTTTTATTTTGCAAATTATTATCAGAGAGTATTATTCAAACACATTGGGTCAACTGGTGCGGGGGCACTCCCTATGCGAAGTGATGGGTATATGTGCCTCGGCCAGGTGAAAAATAGGGTCCTTTCTCGGGTCCTTTCATATAAAATGTACCCAAAATAAGGGGTCATTCGGTACACAAGCTGAATAAAAATGGGGTCATCCAGTATAAAACTTTAAGAAGGGGGCCAATGATGTTAAAACCTGAAGTTAAAATAGGAAGGGCCTCTTTTCCAGAGTTCAAATTGCCAAGAAATTATAAAATTGCTGCCATGAAATTATAAAATTGTTAAAAATGTGCACGTAGGCTGCGAAAATATTGAATTTGGGTGTTCAAATTCTTTTAAAAAGTGGACAATTTCATGCAAACTTGTGATAAAAGTGGATAGCAGGAAAGAAGAAAATGGGGTCATTGAGTATGTGAACATTTTAAAAAGGGGGTCATTGGGTAATAGCCTGGGTAATAGGTAGGACGGCAGCATAAAAAGGCGGCCAAGCATTCCAGACGTCACCAAAGTCAGCTTCTCACAGACCTAGACTACGCAACTCTAACAGGGGATGTGATATGTGCTGCACAAGATCTACTACAAAGCATCATTTGAGAATGCTGCAGATAAAGTCAGCCTACATCTAAATGCCAAAGAGACGGAATGGAATACATGACCGTCAATGAGGAAGAGAATCGTCAACCTATCTGCCCTACACACGGTACCAACTCAAAAAGGTTAGACCTCAAGTACCTCGGGTCCTATGTTGGACAGCAAGAAAGACTCAAGAGTTAAAGGGCCGTGGCCTGATTGCTAATAGCATCGTCCCCATACTCCAATATTTTACCGGATGTGGTCAACATTTTGGTATTTGAAGAAAGCTACTATTTTTCTCATTTACCCTGTGAAATCTTACGGCTAAAGGATGTTTGGTTTGGAAGTTATAAGCGAAAATGTACCCCATTTTGGATGACCTGTCACATTGCCCTGTTCCCAGGTGTTCTTGACCCCCTATTTCTCTGTCCATCTGTTCTTGACCCCCCCATTATCTCTTTCCCCCTGTTCTTGACCCCCAGTTTGCCCCTTCCCTTGCTTTGCTAACCCCTTTGTCCTAGTCCCTCCCCGTCCATGACCCCATATTATCTCTGTTCCTTGTTTGTCTGACCCCCATTGTCCCCTGTGCCGCTGTTCTTGTCCTCATTGTCCCTGTTCCATTGAGCTTGATCCCATTGTCCATGTCCCCCCACATGGAACGCCAGGCAGTCCGGCATTACTAGTCCTTTGCAACGATTTAGTAAATTCGTTTGAACGGATTACTAATCCGTTTGAGCAACAATTTAGTCATCCGTTTGAACGGATTACTAATCCGTTTTGAACGATTTTAGTAAATTCGTTTTGACGGTACTTCATCCGTTTGAAACGATTTAGTACTTCGTTTGAACGGATTACTTGTCCGTTTGAACGGATTACTAATTCGTTTTGGCGATTTAGTAATTCGTTTGAACGGATACTAATCCGTGGGAAAACGGATTACTAATCCTTTTGAACGGATTACTAATACGTTTAAACGTATACCTAATTCGTTTAGAACGGATTACTAATCCGTTTAAAAACGGATTACTAATCCGTTTGAACGATTTAGTAATTCGTTTGAACGTTTAGTAGCGAAAATATTTTTTTTTCTGTACGAGTCTCCCCTTAGGGGCTCCGTAATATCATCTAAACGAAAATAAAAATGCAGAAATAATTGTACTTAGGTAAATTATCACTGTTCATTGGAAATCTTGGAAATTTGTGAATTTGTTTTTCTCTACTTTCCCTCCCAAAAAGGCAGCCATGTGTATTTTTCTTTAAACCCTGAGTGGACTAGTGCAGTTACTTTTACTTTTTCTTTTACATTGATACCTATTGCACAAAGCTCTTCTAAAGGGCATAAACATATAAAAATAATTTAATCTGTGTAAATGGAACACAACCGATGCACTACTTCTTTCTGACACGCCTGGCATCCAAGGTTTGCTGACTTTGACCCCCCCACATAGAGTTGGGATAACAGACATTTTCATTGTTGTTTTATTTTGGTCCAATAGTTTATGTGTACTAGGAAACACATACCAAAAGCAAAGCTGTTCCCCTTGAATACTATGGCTTACTATATGACTATATCAAACATTTTCTGTCCATTTTCAGCTTTCATTCACACCCTGTTGTCTTCAGGGTTCTTAATTTAATTTTATTCCACACTGGTGTTTTTATTATCACTACTTCAATATAAAGTAATAGCAAATACTCCACTAACTGCCATAAAATCCACACAAATGGTCTAACAATTGTATTTTTTTTATATGGTGTCTGCTTAAAACCAGTACTATTCCCCATGTTCACGTTAGGTGTGACAATCCTCCTGACCTTTTTGAGAGTGAAAAATCGCCACAATAATCAAATTATGGCAGCTGTGGCATCATTTTTTTTGGCCATAGCAAAATTATTACACCCATGTCGGAAAACACATGTAGCTTGTCTATCCTATTTTCACAACACCCATGAAAACTTCGGGTGCCATTATTTCTGTTTCTGCTCTTAACAATATCTGTTTACTTAAAGTTAACCCTCATCTTGC
Source organism: Ophioderma brevispina (assembly GCA_023653785.1). Taxonomy (NCBI): domain Eukaryota; kingdom Metazoa; phylum Echinodermata; class Ophiuroidea; order Amphilepidida; family Ophiodermatidae; genus Ophioderma; species Ophioderma brevispina. The sequence continues at coordinate 3,425 of JAMKCH010050758.1, forward strand.
GGAGTGCCCCCCCCTCCGTGAACTTTCCTCCGGTTCGCTTAAATTATGCCGCTCAAAAAAACTTTTCGTAAAAAGCTCCTTCCTCCTCCCCCTGTCGTTTAAAGAAAAAATGTGAAGGGAGCACATTCACCGGGGTGGTAGGCCGTCAAAGTCCAATGTTGAGGCATTGGCCACCTATTATGCGACATTGTGCCTCTAAAAACCTTGTTTATGTAAACTATAGTCAATTGCATGTCATCATTTAGAACATAAAACCACATGAAAATCCGATATTCCCACCGTTTTTATGCAATTGCCTATTTTCTTTCTGTGGAAAATGTCAATTTTGTTTTGCCGGCTCGCGGACTTATATGGCGTCACTGTGACGTCATACTAGTTAATGGTTGGTATTATTTTGTATCAAAGGTCAAGTGGATGACCATAGTTACCCACTGGTATCAAAATCATAAGCCCTCGGTACTTTACAAACGAATGTCCTCAGGGGGCATGGTAACCACCCTTCTTGGTAACCCGTGTTTTAACAAAAAATGGTTTGGTAGACTAGGGTTCTATGCATCATTAAATTTTGACACAGAAATCAGCGTTACAATAAATCAACTGGTGTACTTTCCCTAAGTCTGGGAACTAAAAAAGCACGAATTTAAGAAAAAATATTCTCTTGGCTCTCCCAGCATAAATAATGACATTTGAAGCGACAAGTTTTAAAAATTGTTAATGCTGAAATTTGAATTAAAGGCACTCTAAGCAAACTACCTAGACAACCTATCAAGATATTCAACACCCCTCCCCAAGATGTGCTTTTTATCCTGCAAAGAGAACACGAGTTCTAGTTACTTTTCTTGAATTTTCTCGTCTATGTAACTGGTATTGTAAGGGGCCCACAGCGGAACAGCACAGTAAACCATGTGAAACTAGTACAAGATCCCTGTAAAGATTCAACAAAAGAGCAAAAAGTGCAAATTCCTAGTGCACCTGAGTGATAAAACCAACTATATAGTGGAGATATTTTGTTGCATGTGATCATTGGTACAGAAAGGAAAGATTAGAAGAAAAACAATTATAATACCGAGTTTTCAAATGCTTTATTGCGAGTTTTGCTACCCCCAGTGAGTAGTTGTCCTGCATATAGTTTTTAGATCTATACAAATGCATGCCTGCACACGTCAAGGCATAATTAGGAAGCTTGTTTTGACAGACCAAGTAGAAAGTTTGTCGAATCATCTTCAGATTTATATGGTCAAGTCCTACGTCTTAGCAATGTATGGATCATCTGCAAATTTGAAAAAGGAAAAAAAAGACCTATCAAGACCAATATCATCGACAAACCTAAGAAAAATAATCGGTCCAAGCATAGAACTCTACTCTCATACGAAGATATATTACCATTGGAGCAAACTGCATCGTGTTGGAACATTAGACAGTGTGTCTTATGACATGCCGGGAGTACAACATACCAATTCTTAAACCCCGAACCCTCAAGGGATCCCCTTTTAGTTATTCACCTCTACATGCAGGTTATACATCGGGCTTATTCTTCAACACATCTTTCTTCACCCCCGAGCCGCACGGGCCAAATATCTGAAAGGACGTGGGAAAAAATCAACTCATTTGGTACACCCTGTTTACTAGTTAGTTGAACAGCAAACGAGTAACAAAGTACCAAATGCCACCGTCCGTAATCTGACAGCGACTGCACCCCTCGTGGAAGAGCCATGACTCACTCTACACTGAAAGAAAGAGTATGCACGTGTTGTAGCGACTCATGGCAGGAGAAACCTGGACGACAACGAACACTGTTTCTACAAATACATTCAGTGTCTCCCGGGGGACACGGACACAATGCTAAGGAAGTCAACTGCTAAAATGGCTAATGGACCGCTGTATCTTGAGGAACTTGTGGTCGCCTGTTATAGCTGGGGCAGAGAAATGATTATGTGTTGAGGATGGCATACTAATACATGCAATGGGCAATATTTTTTTTTTCAATATAAAATCAATGTTTAAGATCAAATTTTATTTTTGGGTTAACATTCACTGATATTATACAAATGGGTATTAGACCAAGAGATATTAGACTCAGGTGGACATTAGACCAAATGGGAGTAGACCAAATGGATATTAGACAAATGGATATTAGACCAAATGGATCTAGACCAAATGGGTATTAGACCAGATGGATATTAGACCAGATGGCTATTAGACCATTGGGTATTAGACAAATGGATATTAGACCAAATTGATATTAGAACCAAATGGATATTAGACAAATGGTATTAGACCAAATGTGTTTGTGGTTATTAATGAACCAAATGGCAATAGACGAAATGGGTATTAGACTAATTGGGCATTAACCAAATGGATATTAGACATTCTGGTTTGTTAGATGGCATACTGATCCATGCAATTGGCAGATAGATTTTTTTTTCAATATTAATAAAATCAGTTTAAGATCAATTATTTTGGGTTTAACATTCAATTGGGGGGGGATATGCACCAAATGGGTATTAGACCAATTAGATATTAGACCAGGTGGACATTAGAGACCAAGATTGGTTTAGACCAAATGGATATTAGACCAAATGATATGTAGGAACCAAAGGATATTAGACACAAATGGTATTAGACCAGATGGATATTAGACCAGATGGCTATTAGACAATTGGGTATTAGACCCAATGGATATTAAACAAAATGGATTTAGACAAATTGATATTAGACAAATTGTAATTAGACCAAATGTTTTTGTGGTTATTAACCAAATGGCAATAGAACGAAAGGGGTATTATACTAATGGGGCGATAGACCAAATGGATATTAGACATTCTGGTTGTTGATAATTGAATATTAGACTAAATGGCTATTAGACCATTGGCATTCGACAATTGGGTTTAGAACGAATTGGTTAGACCCAATGGCTATTAGACCAAACTGGGATTAGACCAAATGGCAATAACCGTCTTTCTTCGGACCCGCCGAAACGGGGCGACTACCCATGGCGTGTGGGACTTCGACTCCTGCCGCCGCAGGAGGATAACCCACACTACGAGGGACTTTCGACCCGCCGTGACCGGGGATAACCCTCTTTGCTCCCCACACGCCTAGGAGTGGGGCGACCTGGGCAAGACGGCGCATGAGGGAATCCTGCAACCCATGTTCCCAAATCCCTCACCCATGTGTAGAGACCCCGTGGTAGGCGGAGGTGGTAGCGTGATTAATATCTGCACGAACCGTAATATCATCACCCCCGATACCCAAAAGCTCATCCCGGCCTCCTTTGGTACCCGATGAAAGACCGACGTCGGATGATCCGAACGCCCTTAACCGATCGATCCCTAGATCTCCTCAAGGTACTACACCACCCTGCTTACCTTTTTTCTTTATACCTCTCACTTTACCTTTTTTAGGCTTCTCGTCGAAGACCCAACGCCGCCGCACGAGCTTGTTTCCAGGCGATCCCAGTGAACAGCACTAAAGCCTATACACAGGGGACACGGGGATGCGCGAGAACAAGTGCGACATATAAGGCAAAGTGGGGGGGGTTATCAAAATCAATTTGCGCCGCGCATTTGGAACAAACACCTTCAACTTCAACTTTAAAAAAAAAGGGAAAAATAACCGCTCCAATAAGTCTAACTCGCAGCAAAAAGGCCCGGCTAAGGCACGACAAGCGTAGGTTGGTGAGCTGGGTAAATACTTAATTCGGGCCACCCCCTTTAAAGAACGAATTATCTTCACCCTATTTTTGTTGAGAAATTTAGAAAAACTGTTAAACGATTAGAGTTTGTTTCGGTCAATTGCCTTAAGGATAACTGATTATATTGACTTATATGTGTTTAGAAATGGATTAAAAGATCAAGGGCATGGTGTTGTGTGAAATTTGTAAATGTCTTTTACGTAGAAAACACAATTGCGTTTACAAAACAATGTAATGTTAGAGTTGTATTTAAGAACGACACAATCTTTCGCCTTGTGTTGTGTTGGAGAAAATAGGTGAGTTGCTTACATGTAGAAATCATGTTAATTACGTTATTTTTGGTTGAGAAAATATGTTATTAGAAAACATGTTAAAGATAAGAGTATGTGTTCTCATCAGTACGTTAAAATATGTAAATACTTAATCCGGACCTTTCCCCTTAAAGACGACATACATTTCACCCTTGTTTGATTAAACATTTATTGTCTTAAATCGGGCCTCACCTTCACCCTTGATTGTTGACATGTAACATGATAGAGTCTGTGTTCTTTCACTGTGTTAAGAATAATGCTTAAAATCGGCCCACCCCCCTTTAAAGAACGAATTATCTTCAACCTAGTTTTGTTGAGATATGTTAAATGGCTAGAGTTGTTTTTCATCAATTGCGGTTAAGAAGGATAAACTGATAAAATTGACTATATTGTTTGAGTTGGAAGTAAATGATAGAGTTTTGGTTGTTCGTCATTACTTGCGTTATAAGTTTTATATACTTAATCGGAACTTTCCCTTTAAAGAACGACCCTCTTCAAATCACCCTTGTTTGTTTGAGAAAATGTTAGTTATTTTTAAAAAATCATGTTAAATGGTAAGGGTTTTTTTCTCATGTACGGCCTGTGAAATCTTACGGCTAAATGATGTTGTTTGGAAGTTAATAGCGAAAAGTACTCCATTTTGGTCGATCAATTTAATTAACAGCAGTAAATATCAACGGATTGAAATTTGAATATAACGGCGCGAACTTTACAGATGGGGTTTTAGGGTGAAGGCAATTCCATCATCCCGATTAGAAAATTGTATAATCTTACATCGGGCCATCCTCATTACAGAACGAATCAGCTTCACCCTTGTTTGTATAGAAAATATGTTATTTTAGAAAACATTTTAGATGATTAGATCGCATTCGTCAATTGCGTAAGAAGGATAAAATAATTTAAAATTCAAAGAGCTTGTGTCTTCTCTTAAATTAAAACATCGGTTTTTGGAGAATTTCATTCGCTCCTTAAATTAAAACATAGGATTTACATAATAAGAGAACTTTATAAAGAAAATTCCTCACTTCAACCTTTTTTTTAGAATGAGAAAATAATACAAAACAGTGTTCCTGTTCCGATTTTAGTTTTAAAGAACGACTCATCTTCACCCTGTTTGTTTAAGAAATGTTAATGTGTTATAGAAAACATGTTAAATGATTCGATTGTATTAGTTTAGTGCGTTATGATACAAAGATCAAAAGAGGTTGTGTCTTCCTTTATTGTGTTTGCTCTTAAATTTAAATATAGGCTTATTTAAAAGGATATGTTTACAACGATCCATCTTCACCCTTCCTTGTTTAGGAACATTAGACAAAAAAAATGCAAAATCCATCACTGGCGTTAAGAAGTTGTTATATACGAAGGCACATGTGGTCCAGTTCATACAACGACCGGCTTCGTGATCTAAAGGTCGTGGGCTCGAGTCCCACTGCGACAATGTGTTGTGCACTTTCGCTTGCTCTCTCTCCGCCCATGATGAAATGGATGGGGAGCTGTTAGAGGTAATATCACAATCTAAGTGGCTGATAGGAGCTGCGCTAGTTGGTCTGGTAGCAAACCTTAATGAAGCAACACGATTCTGAAGACGATTTCCTGAGGGGCAGCGTAATGATAATGTCCAGGCGCTTTGAACCCTCAGGTAAAAAGCCAATAGAAACCTCGCTATTATGTATTATACTTAAATCGGACCTTCCCCTTTAACAACTACTCATCTTCACCCTTATTTGTTGACATGTTAAATTATAGAGTCTGTGTTTCACTCATTGCGCTAAGGATAATACTAAATCAGGCCACCCCTTAAATAACAACTCATCTGCACACCCAAGTTGTTTTGTGCCCCGCCTTCTAAAGAACGACTCATCTTTACCCTAGTTGTTTTGTTGACAATGTTAATAATAGAGTATGTGTTAAAAGATCAAGAAATGGTCGTGTGTGGGTTTTAATTTTGTTTTAACGGTGTGAAAATCATTTAAAGAACAATTAATCTTCACCCTTGTTTTGTTGAAAATTGTTACTCCTAGTAGTTATTTTTAAAACATGTTTAAATAATATTGATGGTGGAAATGGGATACTGTCATGGTTGTTTGAATTTGGAAGTTTTGAGGCGAAAATTACTCCAGTTGAGAATATATTTAGTTATTTATAAACATCCTTCAAATTATAAGAGTTTGTGTCCTCGTCATCCATTGCCTTAGAATTTATAAAAGATTAGCTTCTTCTGATACCAAACTTTTGACCACTACTTGCAACGAGCTTGCAATGATGGGAACGGTAGAGTCATCGTTCCGGCGCCGCCGCTGCCACTGCTGCATCGATATAGTTGATGACTCCGAGATGACGTCATTTTCCTGAAAAGTGTATGGGGAAAAGCGTAATTGCAGATTACATAGTTCATGATACTCATCAATGATAGTGCGGGGGGCGGCGCGAGAGGGATGAATGCCCATTCGCATGATGAAAATGGAATACTGTCATGGTTACAAAAATTGCATAATGGGAACGTTAGACATCGCGGGCCGCACACCCCGCTGCCAACTGCCGTTGCTTGATCTATATAGGTGACCCAGGGATGACGTCACTTTCCTTGAAAAGGGCATGATGGGAAATGCCCGTTACATGGTTACATGACGACACCCGTTCATAGTGCATGATGGGAAATGGGATGTTTATCAATGGTGGGAACGGTAGTGCATTGCGCCGCCGCCGCCGCTCCCACGGCTGCCTCGATATAGTTGGAAACTCCGGATTACGTCCTCTCTTTGAAACAAAATAATATAATAATGAAGACGTATAAAGCGCATGTATGATTGTTTTCCACTTGCAAATTGAAAAAAAATGGCAGAGCGTACAAATAAAACTATTTCAGTTTTGACATTCTTTGACATTTATGAACCTTAATGGGTCACAAAATGTACCAAAAATAAAATGAATAATCATCACAGTCACACAAAATGTACCAAAATTGAAACTATCTGCGTATTAACTTTGTGATACGGTTTTAATTACTATTATTATATTCGAATCCTATTATATTATTATGGCTACCGCTGTTGTTTACATTTTGCCGAGGTCCACCAGAGTCACCTATAGGAGCTATGGCACGCTCTAACGGTTGCAAAATCGCGGTTTTCTAAGAAGGTTGAGCTTCACGGTGCCTCCGCAGCTCGCTTTTAAAAGGTGACGCTTTCGCGGCGCCGCGCAGCCTCGCTTTTTAAAAAAGGTGAAGCTTCGGCGGCGCTGCCAAAATGGTTGGGTATTCTAGGAGGGAGGGGTTGTAGCCCAAGATTCTATTGAATTGGTTATTGAAGCGCAAATTTCAAATGGGATACTTATATTTATTTTATTACCATATTTTTGAAGGGTAACCTACTCAACAATGGTTGATTTTCAGTATGGGCCCTGTGTATCCGCATAAAAAGTTCATATACATAAAACATGTTTTTTTTAAGTATATGCAAATCATTAAAATTGAATCATATAATACTACCACACATATTGAAACAAATACATAATTTTCCATTGTTAAAAAATACATAATTTAGCACTACCAGAGTCACCAACACCAAATTGAGTGAGTATAGAATTGTACACAGAAAAATATGTAACTTCAGTATGTCATGAGAGCACAAATTCCCCACAACAAGCATTAGAAGGATCCACATGAACCTTAATGTAGCTCTTTAACACACTGGTGGATAAATTGTAATAAATTGCTCAATGAGTATAACACCGGCCAGGGTTTATGCAGAAGAGGGAGCAAAGCAATGGCTCCCCAAAATTCATTTTCTCAACGCAACCTTCCTGCCCATAAATATCTGGAGCACAAGCCCCCATGAAGTCACGGCTGTTTTCGAACTAGACATCCAGAATCCTGTGAAATACCACGCACCGCAAGATCCTTGGCCAACATAAACGGCCAGTTAGGAACGCTATCCAGATAAATCCAAGTATCATAGTGTTCCGCCCTAAAATCAGTCCGCATTACCAGGTTGGAGCTGCATTAACCGGTTTTCAATTATTATGGCCAAAGGTCAGACTTTTTGGAACAATTTTACTTTCATGATAAATATTAATAATTTTGTGCTTTTGTGCTTCAATATCTCCATCGTTAATAAATGCAACAAACAAGAAAGTTTTTCTGTTGCCTGTCTCGTTTTTTTTTTTTTCGGTTTGTGAATTACACACGTTTACCATGTTTACTGTACTAATTTGTACACACCGCATTTTGGAGGCTCTCGAAAAATGAAACCCTAACTTGAAAATGAATGCACGAATCTCGGAGTTTGACTGCGGTGATTGAGAAGTAAATATTTGTTAAATATAAAGATATAACTTAATATAATATGTTAAAAAAAAAAAAAAAATAGTTGTAAATTTAATACATGCCACAGAACAAGAAAGTTCTTTTGCCTGTCTCTCGTTTTTCGGGGTTTGTGAATTTACACACCTGTTTTACATGTTTTACTGTACTAAATTTGAACACGGGGGTGCCTGGTTGTGGGATTCTCTCTAAAAAGAAACCCTAACTTTGAAATGAAATGCACGAATCTCGGGATTTTTGACGCGGTGATTGAGAAGTACTTATTTGTTAATATAAATTATAAATTAATATATCTAACATGTTACAAATATTTGTAATATTATTTTGTTTCATCGGGGAACAATCATTTTCACTCACACTGTCTATAGATACTTTGTTTCTTGTGTTGTCCCTACTTCCTACTATTTTGTAAGTGGTCATATCATTTTCATGACATTTTAATCTGGCTGTTTACATACAGGTTTCAGCCAATCACAAAGGATTTTTCCCTTCCTTTTTTTGCCTGGACGTGGAGTCTTTTTTGTTCCCCTGGACCAAGGGATTTAGTATCCCTTTGGTCTATGGTCTCTCACATCTCAACCTTTTGCCATCATTTTTGTGGTTTTCCTTTGCTTCTTGTAATGTTGCATTTGGTTGTTGTAGTCATTAGTCAAAGGACTTATGTCCGCACGTTGTGCATCGTTTTCTTCTGTTGTTGGATTGCAATATTATATATATATATATATATTAGGTTAGCTATGATACCTATATATATTGTATATGTCTGTATATATATATATATCTCTCTGTCTATATATATATATGGGATTTTTCCGGCTACTGTACTGTACTGTGCTTCATCAGAGTTCAGCTCGGCGATACCTATCTTGTGTCCGAGTGTCGGCAGATGCGCGTCAGTCACGCGAAATACACTAGCGTCTCTACAACGCATCTCTACGCTGATTACTTGGATACGCTTTTTCATCCACATTTTAACTGCTCATTTCAATCGGCAGACTCGTCTGCTGGATAGAAAACGCTGTTTTTTCTATTCAGAAACGAGTCTTGGGGGGCCCCAGGCACCTGTGAAGAGCCCCTCATTTTCTGGATGTTTCTCTACTAGCCTCTTATTTGTTTTATGTTCCAAAGGATTATCCGACATAGCGGTTAACTTTTGGCCTTTGGCTTTTTACGGCATGCGACTACACCCCCCGACTTGGTCAACTTGAATTATAATATATAATTCTATATAATAATATAATATATATATATCTATATATCAAGAGAGAATATGGACAGCTTACGTTGCCAGTATGTAGCACAACAGCCAACGTTTCGGTCGGTCGGCCGTTAGCCCTTTTTTGTCAATGCTGAAATGAAAAGAAAAAAGAAAAATGGGATAAATAAAAAGGGAAGGTTGGGACAACAAAACTAAACCACAAAACTAGTTCCGAAATGTTAATATAGTTTTGAACACAGCGCGAAATCAATATATGGCATTATAGATATGGTTTGTCGCTGGGTGGCGGGAGAAACCTCATATTTAACTCCCCCTGATGTCAAATGCAAAACCACATATGCCAAAAGTTGGGACCCCAGTGCGAGAACATCAAAACCTCATATGTGCATTTTGGTTACATCGGGGGGTTCTAGTTTAATTCGAACCAAAGAGATATCAAATAATATGGCAGTTTATTTCAGAAATCTGGAGTAAATCATTATCTAATATCTTTAATATAAAAAACAACCAGTCTCAACTGATGTGTGCAGATAAAAAGACCGAGACAGAAAACAAACAACGTTTCGACAACTATAAAAATGTCTTTATCAAACACGCGGAGGAATGGCACTCCACCAAGCGATTACCAGAAGCACTCTGCTTCTGTCAAGAAACATGTTGGTGCTGGGCACCAATTATGCCCCGCGCAATGGGCAGAATGTTTAAAAATATCCGAATAACCAAGATTTAGGAGATAAATAACATTTTCCACAAAAAATGCTAGTGTATGTGACATTTATTGAAACTGAATGGTATAAATAATAGTGTATCGGAAACATTAACTCAAGTTCATATAACTCTTGTTCTATACTCTCGTCAAGTTACTGTAGTACCTAATAGTCGACTCGACCTCTAACTGGTGTCAGCTGTCAAGAAATTGTCCATATTTCTGAATAATGCATGATATAACCAGGCCCTGCTGGCACTTCGCCCAACTGGCTGATATTTGACCTGGAAATATAACCTTGTAGCAATCCAATTAATTTTGTATAAAAAAACACTGAAAATACACTCTATCTCACACTGGATCGATCTGTTACTTACACAAAACTATTTGTGTGTTGCATGAATATGTTCTGTCCATGTTCATCACAACCATACGTATTTTAAATCACTGTTCCTCATTTTCAATTGTCATGAAATTGTTATGACCAATGCTCTTCATTCAGGCTTCAATACAGCAAAAACTCCATGTCTGTCAAGTTATTCAACATCTATGCCAACTTACAACATTAATTACACAACTTTCTAGCTGAAAGCCCTTTGAACAAGTGTGACGATATATCACCTAGCAAAAGCTATACGAAAATATAAATAACTCCATTAATGTTTCTGACTAAACCCACTCTGTTTACACAGTGACCTTCACACCTCGCTGTTTTTGGTTGTCTTTTCCGTTTAAAAGAGCCAGCCAACCATAAACCTTTCTTCTATTCTTCTATCGTATCCACAATCCTCGGTAATGGCTTGTGGGGTTGTCAGGATTTATTCAACTGAGTAGCTGATCCGGGGGCCCACGTGTATCCATGATACGACAGGCTCCTAACGTGGCCCTCTTTTGAGAACTGAGAGGGGAATTTCGGAACAGTCAGGGGTTTACATCCCCCTACTCTTATTCGGAACACTACTGCAACGTAAGGTACAGTTGTGACTCTCTGACACGGGACCTACGGCTTAACGTCCCCTCCGAATGACGTGATGCTTTCATTATTCATTTGCCCAATTCCAAGTGAACCATGGAGGAGAACGGTATTCTGTATTTAATCAATAGCTTGTGTATAGATTAAATCCAGAATTGAGCACCCGAATAAATCCCAGCAAGTGACCCCACCGGGATTCGAACCCGGGATTTTTTTTGTAAATTTGCGCCACAGGTAAGCACCCTAATCGCTAGGCCACACTACATCAGTTAATGCAAATCTACATATTGCTATTTACAGCGGTAACACGTCACAAATCTACATAGTGCTATTTACAGTAGGTAAGACATCCATACTATCAACCCTAACCCCATAAATCTATCCCCAAATCCTAAACCTAAGGTTCGCTAGTCATAAATTGGAAAAGGGTTCGCTTGTCATAAATTGTGAAAAAGGGTTCGTTAGTCATGAATTTAAATTTAACCTAACCCTTTATGATAAACGAACCTTTTGTTATGAATGACAAGCGAACGATTTTTTCTGATTATAACTAACGAACTTTATGACTGGGGAGAGAAAAAAAAAAAAAAAAAAAAACATTAACGCACATTCAAAATATTGTTCTTCAGTGGGTAACGCGTATGCACATACTACTATCTACAGTATGTAACACACATCAAAATATGTGATTCGGAGCATTGAGATTCTGCGTCATGTAGGGGTGTGCTTCATATTGGTGGTACAAATAGCTCTCTTAAATTGGGCTATACGATACACTAAAATGGTCAAACTCCATAATCATAGGTTCGCTAGTCAACGTTCATTAATCATAACCATGATAACGTTCGCTAGTCATAATTTGAAAAAGGGTTCGCTGGTCATAAATTTAAATGTAACCCTAAATCAACCCTAACCCTATAAATCTATCCCCAAATCCTAAACCTAAGGTTCGCTAGTCATAAATTGGAAAAGGGTTCGCATGTCATAAATTGTGAAAAAGGGTTCGTTAGTCATGAATTTAAATTTAACCTAACCCTAACCCTTTATGATAAACGAACCTTTTTTTTATGAATGACAAGCGAACGATTTTTTCTGATTATAACTAACGAACTTTATGACTGGGGAGAGGACCAAAAATCACCCGACCGTAAAAATTGCACTTTGTACAATTGAAGTCAACAGTCACGGGAAAGGTAACACGGTACATTGACTTTGAAATACCAGCGATAATTAACATAATAGGGAACCAGGATCTTGGTTTCTAACACAAACAATGAATAAACATGTATTATATTTAATAACCCAACACAACCAGATCAAGAACCCGGATGTTTTTCGAGGTCAGCGGTTGGTTTGAATTGTGAAAATGAACAATTCAACAAATAGAGATTTTAACTACTTATTAACTACTGAATATTTATTAATATTTTCCTGTGTTGAAGTGTTGAAAAAAAGAATCCCATATGCGCTTGGCCGGACTCTAACCAAATATAAATCGTATATGTAAATAAACCGTTCTGATGCCATCCGCTAGGAAAGCGATGGACACCTTCCGG
>JAMKCH010050759.1:0-28214 GCA_023653785.1 Ophioderma brevispina
TTTTTGGGGCATGGAAATCTTGATTTTGTGCTGGTTTCATGGTCGCAGGCATGCAGTTAGTGCTTTTAGATCATTTAAAGACCCTTCAGCAGCATTTAACTCTGCTATTAGGTCCCTATAAAATGGATAAAAATATATTTCCACTTTACGATTGGGCCCCATTTTTGAACCTCCCAATTAAAAAACGAAAGGCAAGGAGAAATGTAGTAACATTAAAATGCTGATTATATCCCAGTTGAGATCCAAATGGTCAATAGTTCTGTGCAATACAAAAGTCATAACTAGCTATATCTGATTGAGTTTTGGAGCAAATACACTGTTATAACGGCACTTAAAATGCACGGTTGTCACCTATATTACCCAATTTTGCTCAAGGTAACAACATTTTTACGGGCTGCCGTTTGAGAACGAAAAGGAATATGAATTTTCTGTTCGTGACCCAACCTTAGTTACCCTAACAATTATCTCTGAGGAGAGTTAGAGCGAAATTCAAGGTCTATGGTGAACTCCATTCCTGTTTTGGCATGAAAACCTTATGAATTTATTCAAAATTGATTATCGAGCGCTAGATGTGAAATCAGTTTTTGACAATTATCTTAAAAACCTTTGACTTTTGGATATAAAAATGTATTACTGACCCCCCCCCCCCCCCCCCCATAATGTGGCCATTCCGCACATTTTGAGTGGTCTCTCAACCTTCTAGGTCCAACGGTTCTGTAGATACAGTCAGTAGTACTTCGCTCAAAAGGGGCGTGACCCCCCAAAAAGGGGCGTGGCCATTTCAGCATTTTCGGCGTCAGTGGGAATTATGTTACCAACCAAATATTGTTCCTGGACCTTGAATTAGTGGATTCCTGAAGAGTTTAGCTCTGGACATATAATGCATACAAAACCACCATGAGCTACTAGAGTATAACCCGTTTGCATTTAATTTTATTGAGTAATTTCAATAATCCTTTAAGTTTTCACTTGTATTTTAATTGAAATACCTCAAAATGTTTGAATCAGTACAACTCCATGTACTCAAAATCACACTATTTTTGTGCTTATTTATGTACAAAGAGAAATTATGCAGATAGTCCAATTATATATTAATCAAGTTGCTGGAACTCAAATTAATATTGTATCTCTTAAAACGAAAGAGTGAAAAACCACTCTAAAGAGTGAAATCTCACTCCAAAAAAGTGCCAGCTGAGTGACGCATCTTTTAGAGTGAGATCCACTCTAAATAAAGAGTGAAAAAAATAACTCTAAGCAAAGAGTGAAGTGATCACTCCTTTTTAGAGTGAACTATATCACTCTTTTAGAGCTGTGGGGGAAAGCGTGAACTAGCCAATTCTTTTAGAGTTGTGATTCTTTGTGATTTTGTTTGTTTCAAATTGTTTGGTGAGTATATTGTATGTGTAGGTCATAATTCATAGCATCGTGACATGAATGAATATTGTGGCGCATCATTGGCATGATTCAGTGAGACATGCATGATTGTGGCATGCATGACGTGTATGATCATGGCATGCATGCCCGGGCATGCATGATTGTGCGTTTCGTATACATGCACAGGCCTGGCCTAGCCTAGCGCAGACTACCGTATTTCCCGGGTCGTATTTACGAGTGATATTACAGTAAATAACATTTAATGCTTCTCCACACTTTGTCTGTAAATTTATGCTATGAATTGTGACCGACACATACAATATACTCACCCGTAAAGATCTCTATGATTTCTTCAATAATTTCAATTTCGGTCAACCATTTGCTGACGGTTTTGCCTAACTCGTCCGCCATGTTGTTCGAACATTGCGGCGGTTCTGATTGGCTATTAGTTCACTCCGAAAAAGAGAATTTTCTCACTCTTTTAGAGCTAAAAGCCGCTCGATAAGAGTTCAAAGTGGGCTTCACTCCGAAGAAGAGTGCATTTTGAGCCACTCGGTAACAGAGTGAGCTCGGTTAACCCTCGAGTTAAGGTGTCAGGCCGCATTTCTCGCTCTTTTAGAGCTAAAAGCCACTCGATTAGAGTTAATTTAAAATTACTCCGAAATTCAGAGTGATTTTTCGCTCTTTCTTTTATAGGTATAAATGGGGAAATAGGGAAAGAAAAGAAGGAAACGCAAAAAATGGTTTTGAAGTACTATGTGCGTCGTTTTACAATACATTTTTTCATTTTAATACGTTAGCTGTCACCGTGCGAATAAGTTTATACATAAATGCCTACCCAACTGGGAATCGAACCGAACCTGTGCTTATGAAATTAAACTCGTCTAAGTCTTCCATCAGGATTTAAAGCGCAGTTGGACTACATCCTTTTAAGAAGAAAATGGAGAAACAGTGTCACCAACTCCTGTGCATATAACTCCTTTGCTAGTCTTGGATCAGACCATTCGGATTGTAACAGCTAAAATTCGACTGAGTCTTAGAGCTAATGGGAAAACACCACCCAGGAAGCTAAGATCAAATATGATTGGAAAGGATTGGTACGAGATGAAGTACTGCAAGAATGTTACTCTGTGTATGTCCAAAACAGCTTCAGTGTATTGAAAGAGAGCTGTGAAGACAACCCTACACTCTAAAAAATCTATTCAAAATGACAAGATATCTTGTCCGAGGGACACTTAATCTTGTCAAAATTGTCGAAAGTCAAATGCGAATTAATGGAAATTCAAAGGTCCCCATAAACAAAACTGTGTTGAAAATATGTGTAGCTGGCAAATGCATATCAAGACCTTTAAATTCTGCGTAGGGGACATGGGAACTCGCATTTGACTTTTGACAATTTTTGACAAGATTTATATTAAGTGTCTCTTGGACAAGATATCTTGTCATTTTGACTAGAAATATTTTAGAATATATAGCTGTTTATGATTGCTTCTTACAGGCCAACAAAGACTGAAAAGCTGATTCCAAAAGCAACTAAGCGACCAAAGGAAGCTTTCACTATGAGCTAGTAAAATCTCAATTCCCTTGGCACAGTTCAGTAGCTTTCATTCACCAATGTATTTAGAAAATACACCCCCTGGTTTTTGGGTATGATATATGATACCCAGATAACACAAGGTCAGTTCATGTCAATGTATGTACAAGTTCAACCCACTGAACTGTGTCCTTGGTGGATGAACATATTGTAACTCATAGTGTTTGTGGAATGACAACAGGATTGAAGAAGCCAGGAAAGAAGTACAGCAGACACAACTTATAGACATCAGTGAAGGTTCAGACTTATCAAGATCTAATCTTCAAGCAAAGAGAAACCTTTTGAGTGATACGTATGATCATGTCAACGAGGAAATCTTAGGGCGGAAGATTCTGCAAATAGAACATGCTAACATCAATTGCCATGCAGCATAAAGCAGCCTGGGATCTTATAAATGAGATCAGTGGTCGTAAAAGTGCCAGAAAATGACAGATAAAAGGAGAGACCAAGGCAGTGAAAGACTGGATGCTTGTATACTCACTCAGGCAAGTTTCTTGGACCCTCCATCTCACGAGCGAGGATGAGAATAGGGAGAAGGTGCATCCATACTTTCAACATGAGAACTGATGTCCTTTGATAATGATGATACCCACTATGCAAAAAGGATATCACTGAAGGAAACTTCTGGAGATGATGGGAGTCAGCCATGATTGTTAAGAAATCGCTGCAACCTTGTAGCCATGATCCTTAATTTTTGAAGCTCTGGAAGGAATTCTACCAAAACGTTGTCAACTTACACCAACTCCAAGTGAAACTACAGGGAATTAGCTTGTCATCTGTAGTGGCTACGACTTACCCAGACTGCTGCTGAATAGAATTCGCCTCTTTCTAGACCTTGTTTCTGCGATACAACAAATGGTTTTCGTCCAGGAGGGTCTTCCTGTTTCTCAGATTCCTTGGCACTCCGGAGATAATTGAAAGATCGAGAACTTCAATTTGAGTGCACCTTTGGTGTTTATTGACTTTGTTAAAAATGCAGCAGGGGTCCCCCCGAAAAAGGACTATCATAAGATGCTGGGTGATCACACAGGGGTTTAGTACTCAAGACCTGATGCTAGACAATCAGTGTGGAAGCCATTACCAGTCCGACCTTTAGAGTCGCCATAGCAATCAAAGCATGAAAAATAAACACTTAACCACATGCAATACTATCCTACTTACAGGGAGTATTATATG
The DNA here is from genome assembly GCA_023653785.1 of Ophioderma brevispina. NCBI lineage: Eukaryota > Metazoa > Echinodermata > Ophiuroidea > Amphilepidida > Ophiodermatidae > Ophioderma > Ophioderma brevispina. The sequence continues at coordinate 4,145 of JAMKCH010050759.1, forward strand.
CCATTTTCTTTTCAAATAATATATTTGCGAATTAAAATGAACAAATAAGAAGGTTTTTGATCTATCAAAATTGTTTTGACGTGAAAATATTACTCTTTTTTGGCTTTACAAGTTGTCTTGTTATATATTTGAATTATCAAACTTAGGGGGGTATGGGGTCTGACTTTGGCAAAAATGGTTCCTTTTACCAAAATGGAGACTAATGCAAAGATTGTATCTACAAAATGCTTTTATTTTCGATCGCAATCGGACATTCGGTTCCGAGATATGGCTATCAAAGTTAAGCAGTGTACACGAAAGGACATCTCCGAATAAGGAATGGAGGACGCCCTCTTTAGTTTTCATCCATTCATGAGAGCATATGAACTGGAAACATTTCGCATTTTAAAGGGACATGTCCAAAGTTTAACTTTTATAATTGTTTTTTTCAAAACATCCCCACTTCCACAACTTCCCTAAAAGACGTTTTAGGTAAAATTATAATACAGCTTTCAATGGGTAATTGAAATTTCCAAATATGGACCCTTTACCCCCCCAAGAACCACGATGCCGCTTTGAACGCGTGTGCGTTTATATTATTTAGCAACATATATATTAGTGGCATTCTGGTTCTTGGGGGGAAGACCTCATTTTTGCATTTTGTTTTCTGGGGGGCTGAACACTAATGGAATTGCCATAACAACACATACTTATACATACATACATACCACCTCACTATTGGTAGTCATGCTAATCTATCAAGGGCTCAGTCATTTTCAGGAAGCTGGGTGGGTACCTTTTAACACAGCTGACCATGCATCTCCTGGTATCATAAATCATACTAAATACAAGGTGAGTATTTGTTCAATAGAATGGTGCTGAAAGCTATTGAACTGTGCCATGGGAATGGTGAGTTTATTAGCTCATAGTGCTAGCTAGCTTGCCTCATGATATAAATAGCGCGAGTAGCGCGTCAGAGCCATTGTGGTGTGTATTCGCAGAGTCTGCTTTGTGTGAAACAGTTATGTATCCAAATCTCTAGCAAAAGCTAAATGGTAGTTTTATGGTATGGTGGGTTAGTTAACCAACATCCGTCTAAGCAAGAGGGGGTGAATGGGGTGTTGTTGTGACCGCGCGGCCACGCACCTTGGCATGTTTGGGTTTCCCGCGGGCTGTGGCTCTACGAGGAGCAAGCCGGGGGAACCGGAAGCCCCTTTTTTGGTCATAAAGCACTTTGATATAGTAGGAGTGTTTGCGCTGTGGTGGCGTTTGTTCCTTAAATACCCCTCCTTTTAATCCAATACAAACATCTTTGGCGAGCACCACATGTGACACGGGGTATAGGTAAATACAGGGTGATCCAAAGTGATCGATATGGGGGGTGGTACCAGCCCCCCCCCCTCCGGAAAGAGACTTCCAACATGCCTCACACAACACAGTAGAACATCACAGACATCTTTATTTTGGTACCATAGATAGATAGTGGTCCTCCTCTTCCTCCATTGATACCAAAATAAGTACCAACATGCCTAGCATTACAGTCACAATGACTTCTAAAGTTCGCATTTCAGCAAACTGCCATTTCCAAGACACACACAGTGGAAAATCATTTATTTCGCCAAAAAGTTTAGGAAAAAACAGATTTTCATGCGGTTTTTGACTCTACTTGATGGAAATGACTAGTTTTATAAATACACATTTTTAGATCTATACGAGAGGTGTTTGAGTCGCTAAATTGCGAAATATCAAATTTTCCACCCTATATACAGTATTTTCATAACTTTCCTCAACATATGACGATCCATGGTGACGTCATAATGGGTGAGTTAGTACTTCTTTTGGTACCAGGAAAGAAGAACTCTATTCTATCCTTTGGTACCCAATTACAGGAATCGGGTGTTCAGTAACGAAAATCACAGGGGTGGGAACCACCCCCCCCCCCCCCTTCGGGAAGTTTGTACAAAAAATGCTCATGTCGACGAGGGTTAAGGGCTGCCTCGTGTAGCCTCTTTTAGCTTATGAAGGAACAAATGGCATGTATAGACGTCACTTACAAGCTCCATAACCAATGCAGCTATGCACATCTTCCTGTTTCTTCGTTTAAGTCATAATGGTCATTTGAATGGAGGAATACTCTAAGCTTTGCGTTTTTTCAGAGAGCATGCCCCTGAAGTTTCCCCCTCGCAGACGTTTCTCATTTTTTCTTGATACAAGTTATTTTGGGATAAAAACACATTGCGTACATGTTAAGTCGTTGTAAAACACCAACTCAAACTTGATGGTCAAATATCACTATATGATTATAGAGGGCCTCCTTCTCTCCATCCGCGAGTCCTTTGCCCAAAACGCATATTCTCCTATACTTTAATCATGCGAAAAATTTAAATGGTTATTTTAAGATATTTTAAAGAATTATTTTACGCCATTTAACGCCTTTATTTTGGCTAAGTCAGTAATAAATCACGCATATTATTTTGTCCATATTTAAAGTAATTACCCTGTATGGGTCCGTACTTTTTTTATGTATTTTATTGTTTTGCTCACCCTGCAGACTCTTTAAGACAATTTTTAAAAATTAATAAGACAATGGTCACCGATTTCGATGATTTCTTTCATTAAATAATTATGAAATTCAGTAAAAATGAAATTTAAAAAAACAAATCCATATTTCACATCAAAGCGCCCTCAATTTTGTCTAATGTTACGAGGTCTATAACTCGTTTCCGTTAAAATACGCAACAAACCAAAACGAAACGAAGGGGCGTACCTAGAAAACGCTAGCATGCTATGCAGCTGAAATTTGTGCACACCTATTTAGCACATATAGGGCTAGTGACCATTAAGCCCGATTTTTCAATTGTGTTCCACAATCATATTACGCCATGAAGTTATGTGATTGGTCGATTGCCCGTTTCCATGGCAACGGTATCAAAAATCTGGCTTCATGGTTCACTGCGTTTTTACCCCCTGCACATGCCCACCCAAGTTTCGTCCCATTAGCTTGTTAAGTAGTTTATTTAGTTACGTCCGTTCTAGTGTTAGACCATCAGAGGCCCTACCGTGGTTACCTATGCACCAGAGCCAAAATTTACATGACTTTTAAACTTTTGTGACTGGGCTTACATATGATATGTAACATGTATAATACCACTATGTAGGAACATTAAGAAAATCACTTCAAAGTTCACTGTTTCGGACCCCATCCCTCCCTTACGATTGCACTGCAAAAACATTGCTTAGAAATTAAACACTTACTAAAACTTTTGCACCAGGTTTCTAAACACTTTTGAATGTCGGTTTTAATATCTAAACACTTATATCTAAATATGTTTTTTCAAATCTAAACATGTTTAGGGATTTGACATTAGGTGTTATACATTTGATGCCAAGTGTTTAGAAATTAAACAGGACAAATCTCTCAAACACTAAATTAAACACCACGTTTCTAACACTGTTTTTTTGAGTGCAGCTGAGTTACTAAAGCCACTATCAGCGGATTCTTCAAAATGTAAAAAAATCGCGCCCCCTATTTTTCCATCAAAGTCCATTTTTTGCACTGTTATATTGGGTAATTGTTGTAGTCAAAGGCCACTAAAGTGGCTAAGCGTAACTCGCCGTATTTGTCCAAGGAGTATGATTTTTTGCTTTGGTTTACTAATAAAATTCGGATCCTACGTTATTACGTCGAAAAACGTGTAATGCACCCTCAAGACCGCTTTAAAATGCTTAGTGTCTATTTTTCACAAACTTAAAGAACAGTAACAAAGGCGTTGTATACCTCACTAACAATTTAAGACAAAATGGGCATTTTGAATTTGGAAAAAATTACTGATAGTGGCTTTAAAAGTATCAAGAATTACAAAATCAAAAATCATTTAACTTACAGCAACAAGTGTAAAAGAGCAATTGTTACTATTTTTGAAGCAATTTACTATATTGTATGTACATTTCGTTAGTTAACTTTTATCAAATGAAATAAGGTATTTGTGACAATTTAAAATTTTGTATATTTGTGTTTTTGTGTTCTTTTCTGTTCTAGTTTTTTTGGTCACATTTTTCACTGTAGTTTAACTCTATGTGGCTTGATCATTTTTATGTATACCTGACAAAGTTTTTGCCTCCCTTTTAAACATTGTAATCAAACGTTTGGATTAGCGGAGTGTTTAACATTGTAATTAAATCCTCTAAATGGCTTGGTTTTCAAATGGCCGCCATTTCATTAAAAAATCACTTTCCATGCTTCAAACATTTGAAAGGTCGTACTTGCTCATACAATTATATAGGCATACCTCCTTAGCTCAAAATTAGAAAGTTTGCTCTTATTGCTTTCAAACAAACAATTCAAATAGGGTTGTATATTCAACATGGCGTGCCCAAATTTATTAGCAATTATTGGACGCTTGCTGTGGCCATGGCAAGTGCAGTATAAAGTGCACGATACACCAGCTTTAACACTTGCACCGCTGCTCCGATATCCGCCGGTCTACATTGCAACTGCAATTATACTCGATACGCGCTGATATAGGGACAAGCCTGTACTTTTTTACGGGTGAGATCTGTTTGTGATTGGCACTCAGCAATTAAACTTTGTAGCGCTCCTAGTCCGTGCGTTCTTATACTGTTGTGCTCTACGGTCCGATACATATGTAAAGGGTCAAAACATACTAAGCTTAAGAGGGTCACTGGTAAAAGTAACGTACGTTAAAATGTTTGAAATACTACCTGTATCAGGCAGTGCGCTATTGATTCCCGATTAGTAGCGAGGGTGGGTTTTGGCGCTGTCCGCACTGTTTAGTGGTTCCTCATCATTACTTTCAACATCACCTAAACCGCAATTAATACGCTTAATACACAATACAATAGTCAATACCCACTCATAGAAGGTCCAACGTTGTTCTTAATAGTTGGAAGCCATTGGATAAATATTTTCCTATATGTGGCCAGCGAACTGTCTTAGTGATGGATTAAAATCTTCTTCCCTATTTCACGTAATGGATTTTGGGAAAATTTAAACATTTACATATTTTGAGTACTTAAAATTTATTCAATTGAGCATTACGAGTAATTATTTTGAGTCACAATTACTATGTACGTTGATCATTTTTAGTGTATACCTTGAAAGTTTTTGCCTCCCTTTTAACATTGTAATCAAACGTTTTGATTGCGGAGTGTTAACATTGTAATTAAATCATCTAAAATGGCTGATATATTCAAAATGGCCGCCATTTCATTAAAAAAATCACTTCAATTGGCTTCAACATTTGAAAGGCGTACTTGCTCAATACAATATATATAGGCATACCTCCTTAGCTCAAAATTAGAAAGTTTGCTCTTATTGCTTTCAAACAAAACAAGTCAAATATGGTTGTTATATTCAACATGGCTGCCAAATTATGAGCATTATTTACGCTTGCTGTGGCCATGGCAAGTGCAGTATAAAGTGCACGATACACCAGCTTTAACACATTTGCACCTGCTCCGATACCCGCCAGTCTACAGTGGAACTGCATCTATACTCGATTCGCGCTGATATAGGGACAACCTGTACTTTTTTACGGGTGAGAGCTGTTTGTGAGGGGCGCAAAGCAATTAAACTTTCCAGCATTCCTAGTCCGTGCTTTCTTAATACTGTGTGCTCTACGGTCGATACGATGTACAGTGGTCAAAACATAAGAAGCTATAAGAGGGTCACTGGTAAAAGTAACGTACGTTAAAATGTGAAATACTACCTGTATAAGGCAGGTGCGCTATTGATTCCCGATTATGGTAGCGATGGGTTTGGCGCTGTCCGCACAGGTGATATGGTTCCTCATCATTACTTTCATACATCACCTAAACCAATACAGCTTAATACGACAAATACAATAGTCAATACCCACTCATAGATGGTCCAACGTTGTTCTTAATAGTTGGAAGCACATTGGATAAATATTTTCTATTGTAGGCAGCGAACTGACTTATTGGATAGATTAAGATGCTTCTTCCCTATTTCACGTAATGGATATGACCCAAAACTTTTCCCCCCTCTCCGATATCGCGCGAATCGAGTATAATAAGGTCTTGACACGATTTACAAGCTTACAATGAGGAGGGCGTTGTAGGCCCTATCTTCGAGTACGTTGTCTATAGAGGTTGCTTCATGGGGTGGGTGCTTCCTTGTCCAACCACAGATTATCCTCTTGAATTCAGCTGAATTCTTTGGTGCCACAAAAGCCTTCTAAGAAGCTAACTAGATACCTGTGTGGGAAAACTTTAACGTCTATAGCAATATTGGGGCCAAATATTCAAAGAGTACTCTTGTTCTCATTGATCGAAGGAAACAGTACAATTCGTGAGCTAAAAGTACAAGGTTCTCTACCGGCATTTTGAGTTTTTTTTTGTGAGATAATAATCCTTTTTTTTTAATTTTACATTTGTTGATTGTTTGTTAAGGTTTACAATAACAAATTTTGTTTAAATGTCCCACTTCCGGTAAAATTTCTCTGCTTTTTTTCGTGAACTTAAAACGGTCCCAATTTCAAACTACCCAAAGTATCAGTTTTATAGAACTGTAATTCTCAGTCACTATTGTCCAGAACTTTGCCGGAAACTTGATGTTTACTTGCGTATGCCTCCTTTATATGGACATTTTACCACGCTTCTCCTTCTGTCACAGCTTATCCCTTCATGCAGTGTATCGCAGTGACTGTCTGTATCCTTCCAGATGAATACTCTACAATGACAACATATGAGCTTCCAAGTTCTGCTGAACATTTGACAGAACCGGGTTGCAGCACGTTGATGATCGGAGTTTCCAACCTGACCCATCTGACACACTTTTTTTTTGACACACTAATGAATTCGGAAAACTTAACGGAATACAACCTGTTCTTTATTCCGCAGAAGGGTTAGGGGTGGGGGGAAGGGGTGGATGGGGGAGGGGGAGTGGGGAAGGTGTAAGGGTAGGGAGTGGGCGGGGGGAAGGGAGGGTTAGTAGTGTGGAGGTTGAGGTGTAGGTGGGGGGTGGAGGTGTTGGGGTAGGGTTTTCGGATTCATAATTGTGTCAGAAAAAAAAGTGTGTCATATGGGTCATGTTACGGAAACCCTTTCTTTCTCTTTTTGTGTCTGTTACAAATGATGTCATTCACCAGTGAGTTCATGTCCTGGTGTTTAGCCTAGAACGTGGAATTAGCTATTAATCAATAACATTGGTTCAATTATATTCGGCAGTCATTTTTAAATTTTGAGGCAATGTTGGACATGAATATTGTGCCTGAATTGCCTATAAGTCAAAGGTGCATTTTCGTGATTCCAGCACTTCTCTTTTATTCATTGTAATATGTTTTCACTATCTGATACTATAATCTTTAGAAAAATTAATTGCACAAATTTGAGTTGAATTCCAATCTTGCGGTTTTGTGTATGAGTCAATTGCTTGTTCCTCCCACAGTTTTCCATAGGCACATTTACTACATGACAGAAACTACAAAATTGGCAAATTTCTTACAGATACGACCGAATTTGCACGTAGCTATGTACAACTCATGGATTTACTATGGCTAGCGTTCGATGATATAAAACCTCAACTTTTTTTAGGTAAGTCGGGAGTACGAGGTTGTGGATCACATTTGCCACTTTAACATTAATTGTTACTTTTATAATTAAACGCTATCCCATGTTCTTAACATCCAAAACATACCGAAGGGACTTAAACAGTACTACTCATTCTATGAGGCCGTAAAGGTCACTATTGTCAATTACTTTCTATTCTGTTTTAAATCTTCTTGATCAGCCTTTATACACTTACAGTGGGACTCATTGCTCAGTCCGCATATATTAAGCTACAGGGGAGTAAAAAAAAACTTGACCAGTTTGTCCGCATTTTGATTTTTTAAGATAAATATGTCTCAACTATGTGTATCATCTGAAAGCTTATTTCATTGTCTTTGATTTGCTGCAAAGATCATTCCGATCGGTTAGATATAGACCGAGCTACAGTTGTTTGAATCAAGTAATCTGTTTTTTGGCGCTCTGTCCAGGGATCCACATAACGAATGAACGGTGTTCAGCGAGGCAATCAGTGTCCAGACAGAAATCGGCGCGGGCTTTTTTGTTTTTATTGACGCAGAATAAATGTGTGCAATGTACCCCATAAAATTCATCCAATTGATCATCGCTGCCCTCTTAACGTTTTCTAGTCCTAATCACCCATACAAATACTTTGATAACCTAAATTCACTTGATACATGTATCAGTTTCTGGAGGTTTGAAAAAATGAATCATACCATATGAGGAACAAACATGTTGACAACCTCTTGAGGATTAAGTAATTTGGGGGTGTTTTTTTTTTGTCTATCTTTGTAGACCAAAATATGCTACATCTTGAAAAAAGTGTTTCCAAATAACTTACCATTATCACTATCTTTAACACCCTTAAGATACCACTTTATTTGACATATACATAGACATATCCTTATCATCATTGGATTCAATTGCTTATTTGGCCACCGTGCATTCAAATGGAATCCGTGTATATGGGTAAAAGCGACCTACTTGATTCAAAAGACTTGTAGCTCGGCTATATATCAGATTGGAATTAGCTTTGCAGCAAATTAAAGATAATGAAATATGCCTTTCAATGATACCACATGTCTTAGATATATATTATTTACAAAATTCAAAATGGCTGACACAATCAGGGTCCAGTTTTTTTTACTCACCCCCCCCCCCCCTTGTCTATACCAATGGAAAGCATATTTTATCGCGATTTTTATATGTAACGGTGTCCTATTTATGCTACTCACGACTTGGTTTACAAGAGCCAAAATGAAAATCGTCTTTTAAGCAACAACACTCAGCGAAAGGTCAATATATGGAACTTGGGCGCGGTGAGGTGGTAACGTCACTGATTGTGCATCGTCGCCGATTGCATTACGGCGGTCCGGTAAGTACGTAATCCTGTTTCTAAAAAAAATGGTTAATTGAAAACCAGTGTTTAAAAATTCTCAGACTGGAAAAATATCGAAAGCGACCCTCTGATGCAAAAAAGATCCATGAGAACCCCCTTCCGTTTCTCCGGAATATTGAGATTTCGTTAATATAACACTTTCTCCTTGACGGACTGATAACGTTAGTTCCTCACGAAGTATCAAGTTAGATAAATATTCTTCGCAGTTGTGACACAGACTACACGGGGAAATACTCAGGGGTGCAGCCCATGCAAAACCATAGTCACGTGCTGGGCGCTCGACAGTTTGAAATGCACGGAATATATTGTTTGGGTGCTTGTATACACACATAATGTAAATTCACATACAAACAATTCCGCCAAATATCAGTTGTTGGATGTTGGGTGCTATGGGTGGTTAAATTTTGGCTACGCTGGCCACACAACGAATTGAAATAACACGTCAGTCGTCTTGATTAAATAAACCGCTCAATGAATACATCTTTTCACCTAAGCGCGCATGCATTATGGGAAAAAAGAGTATCTGAGCCCATGACAGGTGAATTTACCACTGGCTCACCTCTAACACATACATCATTTGTTCACTACCGATTAGTGTAAAGCGGCACCCACAGTATGGGGAAGAAGCGGAGGCAGCCATTGCTTCTATTGTTGGTACTCTATGTTTTCTTTGTGGTCGGCAAAAACATGCGAGGACGATGATTCTAAAGGATGACGTAACAGCTTTACATCTCTATTATAAGAACCTATTTGGAACATACTACTGACAACCGTAGTCCATGCCAAGTAGAAAAACCCCATCACTTGCCTCGCTCGCTTCTGCGATTTCCTAAGACCTACCTTATTTTCTCTTAAAATTTGCTCAACTAATCAGAATTATGAGCAATACAGATACAAATACTGGCGGTGAAAGTATCTGGTAGATTTGATGGCTTTATCCCACTCAGTCACCAGAGGAGGCAGTATTGCTGCAAGTTGTTATGGTAGACAAATTGTGAGTAATTACCGCCATGTTACGCTCGATGAGCCCGGACAGTGAGCCAACAGTGATTCATTAAAAAAAGGGTTCAATAACCATAATTGAGTGACTGTTTCCCGGTCTGAGAAAGTAGATTAAGATATTCCCCGTTACTCCCCCTGATAGCGCCTATACCTCATGCAATTCCATCGGTTAGCATAAGAGGGTGTAACGTAAATCAATGGAAGAGCCGTGTCTTTACGCACGCGGTAGTTTTGACCACCACCCATGCTCCAGGAGCAGGTCTCCCTCACTAACCTCAAAGGGCAGCTATTTTTTTTTGACCTCGAATTTTTCCCTATAACCTGAAAAAATAATGAAAATTTTATATATTTTAAAAGAAGCAGTAGCGAGATTCGAACCCGAGACCACTGTCTCATGAGGTCAGCTACCTAATCACAGGACCAGCGAGGATTGGTATGCCAGATTTGCAATTCTAGCTCCGCTCTGGAACGGTTGCCACAACCTATGCTCCAGGAGCATGAGTGGTGGTCAAAATCTCACACTTGCGTGTCTTTACACTAAACACAGCTGGCTCTGAGCTCATCATCATCATCATCACTGGTACACGGCAACAGAACTAAAATGTTCCATTACGCCGCTGGGTGCAGACGAAGAATTAGTTGAATTGCTGAGGGCGGCTCTAAAACTACCAAGGGAAGGGCACGACGTGATTTCAAGGGGCAGTTTGTTCCAGTCTATGACTGTCCTCGGGAAAAATGAATACTTATATCTGTCGATCCTGGCCTCAATGACAGAGTATGCATCAGAGTAATGACGACTTTCATGGTCAATGTCCCTCTTATGCAGCTTGCTACATGTGATGGGGCTTCGCCCGAGTGAATTTGATAGAATTGACATAATCTGGCATTCTGACGCCTTTTTGCAAGGGAATCCCATTCGAGTTCACGAATCATTTTAGGACACTTGAGCGGCGAGAAAGTCATTTAACACAAAACGTGCAGCCCTTCTCTGGCCTTTCTCAAGCAGCTCAATGTAGTTGTCTGGTGAGGGTCAGTAACTACAGCAGCATATTCCAAGTGAGGTCTAACTAATGCCTTTTATGCTTTGGCTCTTTGGTTTTCTTTTCCTGCATTGATAAAATGTTCCTTGAAGGAGGACCACGGATTCTGTTTGCTTTACCAATGATGCGCCGATAGTTGGACTCCCAAGTAAGGTTCATGGAGATGGTCACACCAAGATACGTATGTTCCTGAACGCTCCAGCGTTCACCAAGATGCTGTACTCACGATGAACTAGCGACCTTTTTAAGCCAACAGTAATGGTGTTACACTTTAGGGTTGTGTGAATTCATTTGCCATTTTGAAGCCCATTTTTGACATAACATAGATTAAGATCGGTCTGAAGTTTGGCACAGACTTTGACATCATTTAACGGTGGTTAAAGGATTGCCAATATCAGCAAGAGTCTTATTTTGCATTGGAGCCCTTAAATGATGTCATTAATATATATCAGGACAACCAAGGCGTCCAACACAGGTGCCTGCGGGACACCTGATATAACTGGATTCCCTTCAGAGATTTCTCCATTGATGACTATACATTGATGCGCGCTTGGCAGGAATGTACCAATCCAATTGAGGATTACCCTAATCCCATAGAAGTGTAATTGATTTCAATACGTTCATTGGGGAAACACATCGAAAGTTTTGTAAAATCTAACAATTAGAATACGATCTGTTGGGATTTATAAAGCATCATCCATTCATTAACTAATTGAATAAGTTGAGTAACACATGAGTGACCTTTGCGGGAACCAAGTTGACGACGTTAAAATATTATACTTATAAAGATGCTTGCTAATTTGCGAGTGGAGAATGGTTCTAATAGTTTGCACATGATGGCGGTCAAAGAAACAGGGGGGGACGGTAGTTACCAGGGCTTCTCTTGATCCTTTTTTGAACAGCGCTGTAAATTGGCTAAAGCCCATATTCTGGGAGAGTTTCCCGTGGTCGATAGATGTTTGAAACAATTACGCAAAACTGGAGCAACCTCCTCGGCGGTTTCTTTCAACCATGCGGGCAGTAATCTCGTCAGGACCAGAAGCTTTGCTAGGATTAGGTTCTTGAGAGTTTAAGAACACCCTCCGTCCTTTTTTAAAAAAAAAAATGGGAAATTACCCATGGTGGGCTGGTACTTCTTGGTGAAAAAGGAATATAATGTCATCTTTTTCAATTGTAAACACGAATTAAAGTGATCAGCGAGAGCATCTGCTTTGTCCGAGTCCGAAATTAAAAGCTTTGAATCCTTTTTGTAAGGTTGGGATAGATGAAATGTCAACGTGGCTTCTAATTATATTTCCAGAAGGAACGCCTGATATGATTCTAAATCATCAATGCTATTTTTTGATGTCGTCAGGACTTGACTTCTTGTGATTTTTTAATAGCGAACGGGCGGAGCCTCACGGAATCTTTCCCAGTCAGCAGGAAGTTGTGATCTTTTTTGCTTCTGTGAAGTTTTCTCTTTTTGATCAGGGTAATATGCCTTTAGTTATCCACGGGCAGTGGCTGTTAGATGGGCGCGACTATTTTACTTGGTATATGTTTTTGTTTTTCTTGATTTAATTAATGCATTCTTGAGTTTGTTTGTACTTTTCAAAAACTGTTTTTCAACAGGTCGTCGTAAAGTATTGTTCTTTTAACTTGGCGCATATCTTCGCGCATCTGGTCGAAATTCCCTTTGTTCACCAAGAAAATTTTGCGCGCCTTTGCTTTTGAGAATTTTTGGTTTCGAAACAACGACTGACCACCATGGTCACCAAGACCTGCTCTGACGTTGCACTCCGAGATTTTAGTAGGAACGTGCGTGGAAAACAAGATCCAATATGTTGGCTGTTTTTTCGGTCACTCTGGTTGTTTCTTTAGTCAATGCGCCGATGAAATCATTGCAGATGGAAGCATATGATTACCATTGATGATCACCGGGCTGGTGGGTCAACAAGCCAATTTGTCCGAACATAAAAGTCGCGAGTTACAAAGACAAAAAGGCATGGTATTCTTTTCGTAACTTTACTCAAGATTCTTCAAGCCACCCACTAGCCAATCACGTTCACTTGGCGTCTGTAAAATACCAACAACAGGGATTTTGATTTGAAGGTGAACACAAACACAAAGGATTTCACAGTGTGTGTCCATTTCTGGGCAGTGAGTGCTCACTATATCCGCTTTGACAGCTGTGATTACACCACCTCCCCCACGTTTCCTGTCTTTACGATAAACATTGAAGTGCACAGGGAATAACTCTTGGGAGGTTATTTCATTGTTAATTTTGATTCCGTAACACAAACAATATCAACGTCATGCTCCCCCAGGCAAATTCCAGTTGATCCAGGTGAACTGGTTTCACCTGAGAACCAGTTGAAATACAGTTGATTCCCCAGTTGAATATCAGTTGAATCAGTGATTCCGTGACGGAAAATGGAGCAATTTTCAACTAGGTTTTTACCTGACAGTTGAACTCAGTTAAGACCAGTTTACAAAAAGTTAAAAATAGTTTAAACCAGTTGGGGCACAGCTTCAACTGGATCACTGGCGAATTTAATTTTGACCTGGGCCTTCAAATGCAGCAGAAGACGGCGACTTTATTGACTCAGCCTTCAGCGGGATTGTTTCGGATTTTAACATCTTCCCCCCGATGTCAGTCAATTTAGATGTAGTAAGTCTAGGTTAGGTGGGATTTTTTCTGCTCGGCCCATCATCAACAGGGGCCGCATTATATTCCTCGGAGAACTAGTATGCGCTGGAGGTGGGGATGTGTTCCCAGCGTCCACACCGATGATAATAGCTCTGCTCGCTTATGAGAATTCATGCGATTTTCACATTTCTTGCACAAGTATGAAGCCGGGAATTTATAATTACCAATCTAGAGATCAAGGAAGTAAGGAACTAGTCTAAACAAAAACATTTATCGCTATATTGACGAAATTCAACACAAGAGGAGCGATTCGGGGTTTCTTACATTGGGAAGAGCATTGCGCAACAAGACTTGTACGAATTTGCCAAGGTCCGAGAAGGATAGCTTAAAGTCCATGGCCCGATCGCTAATAGCATCGTCCCAGAAGCCCCATTTTACCGGAAGGAGTGGTCAACATGTTGGTATCCAGAAACAAGCCTTATTGTTCTCTTTACCCCTGGGAATCTTAGGGCCAAGGACGTTTGGTTTGGAAGTTAGAGCGAAAATGTGGCCCCATTTGGGTCGACCAATATTAATTTTACCATAGTACTCTATATGGGCTTACAAAATCACGTTTTTAGCTCTCGCATCAAAAATGATTGAAATATCGGCGCGAAACTGTCACATGTGTATTGGAGTGAAGGCCAATCTATTTAAGATGAAATTTCATATTCTTAAAATCGGCCATCCCCCCTTTAAAAGCGTATTTTTTGTTTGTTTTTTTTCGTAACAATCGCAACCCGAATATATGGCGGGGGGCGAAAACGTCATTTACTGGTATTGGTTGTTGATCCTTATTGCAGCTCGTGAGCTAAACTAGATGAAGTGCGAAAATGGGCCGTCTCCAGCCACAAGGTGAAGTAAAAAGTAGATGCAGATGCAAAAAAAAACAACAAAAAAATGGAAAGCAAAATCTTCAACAAAACAGTCAAAAACAGAACAAAATGTGTCACTCTATACAGGAGGCAGGGAGAAATGGTTTACATCAATTTGCTGCCAGAGACGGAGGGAGAAAGCATAGCTCTGATGGCTGGTAGGGCTGCTTCTCTAAAGGCCGAGGCAGTAGAAATGGTGACCACTGCTAGGAAGGTTATTTCCAACCAACGTAGGGACCTTGCGGTAGTAGACAAACTTGTAGAGATCTAAGTTGTAGTTGGGATCTGGTACATAAGTTGATGATCATTTCGTGAAATGTATGTCGCTGGAACAACACATGTGGGACCTGGATATTGACAAGTTGTTGGTGAATGTGAGAACATTTACCTTTGTTGTGCCAGAGACGTCTTACATGAAGAAGACCCCATCAAAGTTGTTGAATGAGGATGAAACACTGGTCAGTCCTGCGATAATCAGCAAACACAAATCGGGCTCCTGCTCTCTGAACTTGCTCGAGCTTGTCATAAAGGTGTTGTGTGTGGGTTCCAAGTCTCTGATGGCATATTCGAGGCGCGGACGAACGAGGGACTAATATGCCTTCTTCTTGACGCTTTTGAACAAGGAG
Source organism: Ophioderma brevispina (assembly GCA_023653785.1). NCBI lineage: Eukaryota > Metazoa > Echinodermata > Ophiuroidea > Amphilepidida > Ophiodermatidae > Ophioderma > Ophioderma brevispina. The sequence continues at coordinate 19,282 of JAMKCH010050759.1, forward strand.
TTAATGTTCTGCGTAGGAGGCCAAGGTGCTTTAGATTTTTGATGATGTGTGACAATGAGTTTCAAGCGGAGAAACTTGCAATGGATATGCACGATAATCGTGTGCTGATCAACAATAGCAAGCTGCTGGCCAAGGGAGGATGGTGTATTGGAAGGACTCGGCGGACCTTTGCGTGTAATTGAAGGGACAGCACATTTTTTTGATGTTGAATTCCATCACAATCCTCAGCCCACTTAGCCGGGTCTGCAGGTCTTTTGAAAGAATTGGTGATCTTATTGGGTTTTTATTTCTCTATAGATGATGTGAGCGTCAGCAAAAGAAGCGGATTGGTAAGTGGGATTGTGTTTGTATGTCGTTTTGATATACCAAGACAGAAGAGTGCGGGCCCAAAACCGATCCCTGTGTTACGCCTGATGGTACATTCCCCCAGTGAGAGGTCTGCCATATCAGACACTGCCTGTTGGCGAGAAGAGAGAAAGCTGTTGAACCAGCGGAGTGTTGACCCTCTAATCCCGTAAAAATCCAATTGGCGGGATAAGAGCGATGGGAAACCTTACGAACCGCCTTAGAGACATCTAACAAAGATCACGTCGGTTGTCCACGATGTTCAAGTGTGTGGCCCCAGTCATGGATGGAAGTCAAAAAGCTGGGTAACTGTTGAAAGTCGTTCTCTTGAAAGCCATGACTGCGAGGTCAGGAGGATGTTATGCTGGGCTCAGATGTTTAGCTAACAGGGCTCAAAAATATAATATGATCCAGCATCTTACAGCATAGGAAGGTCAGGGAGGTTGGGCGATAGTTAGCAGGATATGATTTGCACCTGTCTTAAATATAGATGTTACAATGGCTTGTCTCCATGTGATAGATTGCTGATAAGGAAGTCAGGCAGGAGCGCGCTCAACAGCAACAGACTTGAGTAATCTGGGGGGAAATATCATCGGGGCGCTGGCCTTTGATGGATTGAGGCGTTGCAGTTGGTTTTAAGACACCTTATGATGGATTAACAGCTGAGTAATGTAGGGATGCGGAGATGTTCCCTTGTTGGTATGTATCTAGTTGTGGAAGGATTGAAGACAGACTCAAAGTGGTTGTTTAGTGCCTGGGCTTTATCATAATCCATTGTACATAGTTTGGTCTGGGTACGTAAGTGCTGGGATACCTAGGTTCTCAGTTCGCATGAGTTTAACATATGACCAGAATGTGTTCGGTCTTTCCGTCAAGCTTCCTCCAATCACTCATTGATGTAGTTTAGGTGCGGCCTGTTGATGTATTTAGCTAGGCTGGTTCTATATTGTCTGAAGTTAGCCATTTTGGATGAGAGTTAGACTTTCTTGCAAGACAGTATAGGCGATCACGCTTCCTCATTTCCTTTTGAGAGATGGAGTTATCCATGGAGGTGTCTTTTGCAACTTTTAAGCTTGGAGGGAACATATGTGGCCATGGACTGTGAGTTTATCGGAGGCGGATGATTTGCCAGAGTTTCATACAAGAATTTTTTAGTAGGATCGTTTGAGATTAACTCATTACTAAACTCCTGTGTCAGTTCTCAGTTGGTCCATATTTGCGTTATCAAAATTGTAAACTTGTTACGGCAGTTGTTTTGGGGAATGGGTTTCATGTTTTATTAAAGAGAGACGATTGCATGATCTAGAAATCCAGTTTCACATCCAAAATGATCAACAAGTGGAGGGCATGAGGTGACAACCCAAATCAAGCAACGCTATTGGAGACTGGACGTGTGATTTTTTGTGAGTTACCAAAGGAATACGCTAACAAAAAGTTCAAAAAAATTTTGAATGAAACAGATGCTGTTTGGGATTTGTGTAGATCATGAGGACCCAATCAATGTCGGACAAGTTGTAATCCACACCTATAACAATATTTGGATGCGCACGACTGGACTTCTATAAAGCGTGGAGATGATTGATAGCTCGTCAATGGCCGCTTACTCTTACTGAGTTAGCCACTGGGCCCATAATAGCTTGCCAATAAACAAGGGCGTGGGACACAGCAAAGTGAAGACGGGCCAATATGATTAAATCCGTATCAAACGGGCATGTCAAGAGAGATTAGGTGTATATTTTGTTGCATAAACCACACCTCCCCGGTGAGTCCTATCTTTTGCAGGAAAAGGAAAAAAACGGTGAATTATCGGGAAACAATGAGTAAGTTGGCATAGTGCTGTCAATTTTTGACTCACAGCCCAAGCTTATGGCAGGTTTATGCTCCTCACTAAACTGCCTGAAAGGCCAGCTTGCTCGCTGTACTCTAAGGAATGTGCAGTTAATAACCATCCCCTTTATGCCAGTTTTGCGATTTTTTGGTGGTAAGAAAATCGGTTTACTGATGGGGCTTTTTGTGAGGTAGAGGTAGAAGTTTGGGATGATTGGAATATAAGAATTAGGTTCTCTGAAGAAGGGGACAAAAACAGAGAATGAGTTGAAATCAATGGAGCTGGTGGCAAACAAGGGGTACTGCTAAAAAATTGGACAACCCACACTGATAAATATCAAGAGAAAGGTTGGATTGTTTGAATGTTCACAAGATTTGAGAATTGTGAGGAGGGAGATCAGATATGCCACAGCAACTAGTGCAAGGAATCACAAAGGAGGGCATTAGCATCTTCAGCGACCAATTCTTACATTACAGGTGAGTCAAAAAAAAACTGACCCTGTTTGTGTCCGCCATTTTGAATTTTAAGTAAAATAGATATAACATATTTGGTATCGTCTGAAAGCTGGGTTTCATTGTCTTTAATTTGCCTGCGGATCATTTAACACGGTTAAGTATAGACCGACTACAGTCGTTTGAATCAAGCATAGTGGTTTTCTGATCTGTCCACGGATTCGCATTGAAATGACACGCCGTTCAGCGAAGGAAATCAGTGTATAGAAGAAAATCAGGTATTTATTATCAAACATCTTTGATTCGAAAGGATGAAGCTCGGCATATACTTAACCGATTGGAATGAGCTGCAGCAAAATTAAAGATAATGAAATAAGCTTTCCGACGATACCACATAACCCCTAGGTAGATATAGATATTTTAAAAATTCAAATGGCGGCCACAATCAGGCAAGGTTTTTTGACTCACCTGGGTTACACAAGGGTACTCTGGTGTTGTTTTTGGCCCTGGGTTAGACTCAACTTGGCCACTTAAGAGGATAATAATGAGGAGGTGGTGGATGTTATTAGATTAAATTCCACACTCCAGTTGTGACATGACCGTTTGTCGTAGCTCTTATTCCAACCGCAAAATCAGTCATCAGTTGAAAAGTGAAGTCGCATTTGAACTTTCATCTTGCCAACTCATTACTAGAGTTTGGAATTGAAAATAAGGGCAGTACAGCCTGTTCAAAAAAATGTACAAATCAGAAAAAATTAGTTAATATGAAATTTCAAAAGAAATCATTCTTACTTGGCATAATATTAAAAGGAACAAAGACCAGGCTTTCCAATGGTTGTTTGTTTCCACTGATTTGCTTTGGTCAATCTAGAGATATAATCAATTTATGCGATACGCCAAAACCGATTTTGTGCACTTTTATGCATGCGGCAAAGTTGTTTCGCGCAGTTAATGTCATTGCTGGTCTTGAAAGCTCACAAACGATTGCAACTTCACAAAAGAAACAAAACACAGATTAAAGTAAACACAGGAAGCTAGTTTTATCGACACCAGTTTTAATAGCAACATAATCCGGTCAATGATAAATATCTTCTTTCATAAATAATAAACAATACAAAGATTTATTGCACGTCAATGAAATCGAGATTTGAATGTATGTGCCAAAATTGGTATTGTGAAAATCATGCCAGAAGGAGGTATTTCAACCCAAATAAACACTCTAAATCCAAAGAAGAAATGACGTTTAAAAATATTGCACTACTTTGTGTATTTACTGATTGTTGAAGTCAATTAAAATTCGAATTTGGAAGCGAAGTATCAAGGTGTGGTGGAATTTGCGTTTCATGATATTTCATACAATAAAACTCTCTCCTCCAGGTTTTGCTGTAACGCTCAACGGTTATTCTTGTAACAAACAAAAAATTATGTAAAATGTTATTTACATTATCTTTAAAGCCGAACTTACTCATTATATCTTCCCCATTAGCCAGTGTTTTCGTATATATCTTAAGAGTATTTATGAAGTTAAGCCCTTTTTAAAGAATTTCATATCTGTTCAAATGTCAACAACTTATGTTTAACTACTAATTCTTTCAAGTTTTCACTCAACCAGAAGTTGGCACAAACTCGATTTTTGTTGTTCCGCAGATAAACTGGAGTATCTCTCGATTGAAACACGCAAAGGAGATTAAACAAAAAAATGCTTTGGAAAAGCCTGGTTCTTTCTCTTTCATATGATGTACAAAACGAAGTACTTATGTTGAGTATAATTTTGAAAAAAATCGGTTTTTTTTTGATTGTACAATTTTTTTTTAGACGGCGGTAGTCTGCATATCAATATCATGATTTACAAGTGGCCGTAAGTGGTTGTAAATTAGTTAGGCTGATGTTAGACCTAATAATAAGTTTGACTGCTGCATGGGTAATCCATGCCCTGGAATAAGTTCAGCAAGAACTCGCTATGCCATTTGCAAATCCGTTGGTACCACCAACAAATGTAGAGTGAGTTCAATGTTTATGCTTTCACTGTGAGTGAACAACGGAACTGGATCAGTTTATTAAGATGTATCATGAATGATAGTGCAAAACGTTTTGCAAGAGGGTTGTCTTAATACCACTCTGTATGGCCTTTTCATGCTGTAAGGGCCCTACCATCCTGAATGAGTATCAACATTAGAATAAATAGATCCTACCGTATTAGTCCAGACATGTTTACATTTGCTCATGTGTGTATTAAACGTCACCTGTTATGCATACTAGGCCTCTCCTGTATGCGTTCTACACTATGTGCTGAATACGTGACTTTGGGGTGAAATTACAAAGTGACTCAAATCACTCAAAATGACGAAATAACAGTCAAAACCGAATCATATCGATCACTTGGTATCAAATGGCCAAAATCTATGCTTATAGGGAGGGAGGATGGAAACAAAAAAGGTAAAATTGGCTAGATGTATCAACTAATCTTAAGCAGAGAAAATTTTGCCACCCGGTGGCGGACGTCCCTATCGGCGTTGATATGACGTCACGTCACAGCCCACAGTACAAAATGAACTCAGTTTGGTTAAAACCCCCTACTTTTTGCACATTATTTGCGTAAAACCCCTGTTTTTGTTTTTCCTGAAATTTTGAAAATTTCAGGGTGGCGGGCGGCCGCCCCTGATTTAAATAAAATCCCGAGGACCAATTGGCGCCACTTTTTCTATGTTTTACGTATGTTTAAGGATGCAGGGATTTTTAAAAATATGTGAAAATACCGTATGTTTTTGGCATTGTGAATAACACGTCAACCTGACGGGAATTCCGCACAAAGGAAAGTCTCGTAGATAACCATTTATGAAAACCAGGTCGAGCATTGCTTTTTTGTAGGGAATCGGTAGTCTTTAGAAGATACGCTTCAAGTTGTGGTAACGAGGTTACAGGAGCCGCCACGTGAGCAACTCACTTCCGAGGTCCAATCATCATTCTTTTCTACTATTATGATGCGTACTTCTTTTGTACGTAGTTTTGGAGTTGGTAATTTTTTAGAAAATCTATACAAAATGGGGGTGCTTATTATCAGAACCTATCTGGAAAAGATTTCCGAGACGGGGAATCCGACAAGTTGAGCTATGGAGCGTCAGCAATGCAGGGATGGCGACTTGCTCAGGAGGTAAAACCATGAACCGGCAGCGCGCGGCGGTTATCAACACAAAGCTGAAAATCCCCTCTCAATCCATGCACACGCATCATGAAATATTCATATGATGATGTTTACCACAGCCATTACACAAGCCGACCGATCTAAAACTTTTAATGTGCATCATGAACCATACACCCTTATGTAATGTACTTAATGATCATGAATGTTCTACTAGCACTAGTCTGTCATGCGATGTTTACAAATTAAAATTAATTGTGAAATTACACCAACTGTCACTGCCACAATCAATGTCAATGAATGACCGCAAACTGATCATCCCCCGGGGGGGGGTGGGGGGGTGTTCACATCACATATAAAAGTGCGACGCATCCTCCGCGTTAATTAAAAAACGTCGAAAATGGGTCCGGATTTTGAGTATATGGCGTCGTCGACGTTGTTTTCAAGGGGTCCATTTTTGGCTCTTTCTATGCTTGGGGCTTCGTTTCAACTAGGCTTAGTTTTCATTCATTTCATTCACCATATAAGGGTCAATTTTCTAGTATAAATCGGCGGTAAAAGTTGGTCTTTTTTGTCCATTGCAACCTCTAGCTTAAATAATTTGCCATAAAAGGTTTCTTAGTATTTTACCAATAAAGTTCTTAATGTTTATCCATAATAACCCACCTTTTGAATGTTATTTTTCCCTTAAAATTGGCCAGAAACTACACAAGTTGGAAGCAACATCAAAGTGATTGAAAAACCCGCTTACATTCCCAAACCGTTTTCATTTCCTGATACCATCATCTGAGTTTGTGCTTCCATTGAGAGCCCCATTGTCACTCAGACCAGTGTTATTATTGTGTAAGAGACGGTTTGGTGATTGAAGCCATGGGAAGAAGGTTTTAGATTTTTTGCGTCCTCCGCCCGCAGCTCCAAAACCTTGGCCGCCGAAATATTTTTCAATTATTTTAAAATTCATGTTGCATCAAAATGCTCTTCATCACAAAATCAAGTTTCAAATCATCAAACAGCTGGAAAAGGGTAACATATTACACAATACAATAGACACATGCATGCCGTCTCTGAACATGGAACATTTCTTGAATGCGATTGATCTGTCAGCTCCGGCTGTAACCTGTGAACCTCTCGAAGTCAACCAATACAAATGGTACTAATGAATAATGAAATAAAGCCTCATGCTTTTTGAAAATGTCCGGACGCAATCTAAAACTTCATTCTCGTGGCCTTAACGATCGCGGCAGTGTTAATCAACAATACCAGTAGGGAAAATGGGAATGCTTCAATAGTTTCATTTTATTTCTAATTCTACACTTTAAATATCTCTGTATTCTTCTCATATTACTAGGTGGTTGAAATAGTAATAAATGTGACCATTTTTGAAAGAGTTAGTAATGACTTTGCTTTCTGTAAGGTATTAAAAATGCACACTAATGTCTCATGATACTTTTCAGATACAATCTTGTTCCAATGACTGCTGTGCCCTGTATAATTTACTTTATAATTTTAGTCTCCACTTACAGCAAATATACAAAGTGTTTTAATACTCAGACCCATGCCTCGATAGCCTCCTAGGCAACTCCTACGCCTATATGGAGCTTTGTTAAGGTTTAGGTCGCAAAGTCCCACTTACTTCAAGTGGCCTTCCATGCACGGCAGACTGGCTTAATGGACAAACAAAGGCAGTCTTCAGGGTGCTAAACCCCCATCGACCCCCGGCCATGGGTATACTATAGTCGCCTAAATACTTGTTTGCACTAAGCGTACGCAGTACCAGCTTGTGCTACCTGTACACGGGCGTATCGCGTGTCTATTTCAATCGTTGTTAGGTTTACGCGCTGTTACAGCAGTGCGACCTTTACGCACTTATTCAGCAAATTGTCAATCAGTTCAAAGAATTATTACTCAGAGTATAGCCCTAGTAACTAGGACATTTCGAATCCATTTTATCATTAGCACTGGGCATTATTATCGACCAGCTGATTCTCATTTCCTAGTTCGTTGTACTGAAGTGACATACGGTTATGAATGAACTCAAACTTTGCAAGGGTACAGAGACCAAAATATACGCCAATATGCACTCAACATGCATTGATGTCAATTCTTGCAATGCTTAGCACTTGTCAATTTCAAACCCGTTCAACCACCCAACCCCGGCCCTGGGGGTCCCGGGAATAGCGGGGACTTTCGCCGGGGAATTAACATTGTTGCTGTCGGACACAAAACCCCCGCCTTTGTCCCCTCTAAAGTATCACTAAATACCCGGGTAGCCGGGCTTTAACATTTTTTGTCCATCCCCCGCTATGGTCCCTGCCCCTACTAAAGCCGGGCTTTCGGTTGGGGATAATCCCCGTATATCTCCCTCGGCCATGGGGGCGGGGACTGTTTTAAAACTCTTCATCCCGGCTCTGTCCCGGCTATGCGACAACTAGCTATATAAAATCATACTCCATTTTGGATCGCCGGAGTGTCCGAACCGAGCCGAAATTTCACCACATCGAAGTTATGTTTGAGAAACCAAACCTCGTTGAGTTGGTTTGTTAAAAAAATCCAACATTATCCACGCCAATATCCGACCACTAAACCTAGCAGAGTAATAGCTAAAACCCTGCATCATATCGCCAATGGAACTGCAGCCAAACAACAAGATCCTCATGGTGATTAGTCGTTTTGTCGGCCTACGTGTGATAATGACTTGCTAAAAATAAACTTGATATATACCCATGTGACCCAGCCCGTACTCAGTCCAGTGGGGTAATCATAGGCCTATATTGCGACCCTGCCCCATGGGGAGGGCATCAAGCATCTTTGTTGGAATGCCATTATAGATTTGCATATGCCGGCAGATAACCAAGCGAAAAACGTGCATTAAACACAGATATTTTGTAGTCCTGCATCACCAACCAATTTTGGCTCCATTGAAAATCGTATTGACTACTTCCTACTTCCCTCCCCCCTCCCCCAGTGTTTTTGGGAGGACGGTTGCAATCTTTCTGACCAACATTCTGAACACAACAATCACTTATAGGCATAACAAAACAAGTCTTCATATTCTTATTCCTAAAATTTGAGTTGAATTTTCCATGTCAGTTTCGTGAGAAAACGAAGATTTTTTGTGCAGTTCCAATAGTTTCTTGGTGCACTCACTTGCGAGCTATATCCGTCATGC